>JAHMTN010000481.1:0-55486 GCA_019915205.1 Eucalyptus rudis
CAGTTCGGCACAATCTGATTCTCGCAAATTTATGAAAGATTTCTTGAAAAATGTACTTTCGCATTCGTAATTAGCAAAAAGGAAACTTCATTCCTGCAATGTCTTGGCTTTGGTTATGTAACCATAAGGATAAAGAGTGCAATGCCCATTTGCTAAATTCTGCTGTGCTTTCGAATTTGAATCCTGATGCTTTAAAACAACTGATCTTGCCCATGTTATTTGATTAGAAGTATCAAAACTAAACTCCCTCGTGCCGCAACTTACAACTACATAGAATACTTTCTCAATGCGATTCATCACATCATAAACTCTCTTAGAAAACACATCACTAATTGCTAACAACGAATCCGGGATGGAAAACTCCGTGGGGACACAGTTTCTCATACAACAGCGGAGGCTCGAATCCATATAAGCTTTCGATTTTTTCCTCCAAATCCAATTTATCTACAAGTACAACCATTTTTTGATTCATTCAAGTTCAAACTCTTTACAATCCAAGAGCCCCAAGTGGGGTCTTGCCCTGCCCAGCCTCAAAGTAGAAGGTCAACATGGCCAACATTGCAATCCGGGCATGCTTGATCTCGGCCAGCTTCAACCTCTCCAGCTTCTCGACATCCGGAATGTAGACACCGTCCTTGATCGTCCCGGCTAAGCAGAGCGGGTCGAAGAACTTGCCGCCCGGGTAGCCCTGATCCCCCGTGGCGTTGGCAAAGTTCTCGGCCGTCTTCGACCATGGCGTGGCCCACTCCACCGACTGCGAGTCCGGGTTGAAGAAGTCGACCCACCGCTTGCTCTCGACCCACCCCATGAGGATCAGCTGGGTCCCGAGGAGTGTACCAAAGGAGAACGGGGCGATGGCGCCCGGGTCGGCCCCGGCCTCAAACCACGGGATGCCGCTCCAGGCCTGGCCGACGAAGATACCAACCACTGCGGCCATGGCCCACCGGCCATGGATGAGCTCGGCCTCCCGGTACCACTTGAGGAATGCCGGGTCCTTGCCGAGCCCGAGCGGGTCGAACCCATAATCACCTGGGAGCCTGCAGTTGATTATTTTCCAAAGTACTAATGTCAGGCCACATTATACACATTTGAGTGAATCCTACATAGACTTCAGCATCACTTGTTTTGTACATAAAATACCATCCCTCTCAAGATATAGTAAGTGGTCAGGGAGATTGACACTTACGAGCCATCGAGCCACTCGGGGTCAATGAGATTGCCACCGCCCTTCACAGCGGGGATCCAAGACTTCTTGGGCTTAGCCGCCGCTGCGACGACCACCAGGTTCCTAGAACCGGCTCCGCTGCCTGCCTCGTTCCCGAATCCGGCCGCCCTCGACAAGGACCGGCTCCTCCTCCCCCCGCACAGGAAGGCCGACCCCAACCCGTTCACCACCGCACCGGAAGTCGCCGCCATGCCGGCCCCTGTCTCTCTCTCTCTCTCTCTAGAAGCTTGTCTAAGGTGTGGAGCTGGGGATGTGAGGCTGAGAGGTGAGAGGGATGGACAGAATCTAAATCAACGTTCCTGGAGGGTCCAAGTGGGATAAACGAAATCCGGCAAGGAAATCCAAGCGGGGGACACTGGATAGATTACGGACCAATAGGAACTTGAGCTCCATCCTCTTCCACGTCTTCATGTAGGCTGCGTGGACCATTTCCGCGCCTCTACTTTCTTGAGTCCTTCTTGGCTTCCTCTTTGTTAATCCAATACTCCTAAAATGTGGCTAAAATCAAGCTGCCAGCTGGGAGTATCCATGTGAATATACCAAAGTTCCCAATGTAGAGGTAAAAAAACAATCATCATATCCATTGGGATCACCCCCACCCTTTGTCGCGTCTAAATTAATATAGTTGTGCCATATTAATTTCCGTTAAATTAGATTAATATTACAAAAAATCACAAACTTATACATCTATAATAAATAGAGTATGGAAACACAAACTTATATATCCGTCAACTGTCATATATTATTTAACATAATTATGTTATGGTAAATTTAACGGAAACTGACAGAGGACAAGTAAATGATTTGGTTTTTTTTTTTTTGGGTGATAAATTAGTTTACTGATTTAGAGTTTTTTATGGTATTAACCTCATGTATAATAATATGGTTACATTTGGTGAACCGGATAATTTATATCTTATCCGGTGTCTATCTAATATTCAGTGTCGCACTTGATCTGAATATAATGAGGATCAAGAGATTCCACACAGGGAATGGGATTTGGCGAAATAGGGTATTTTCTACCTGGAAAGAAATAAAGAAAAAAAACATTGAAAATAGAAAAAAAGTGGCCTTAATCAAGAGCAAGAGAATTTGCTAAAAAAAAAAATCAAGAGCAAGAGAAGGGGGGGGGGGGGTGTAGAAGTGGTTGCCGCTCTAGATCTGGGAGGATGCGGAGAGGCTCTGTTGAAGCTTGGCATGGTGGTCACGGTTGTGGTCGCCATGGCCTATGAGATGTCGCAAAGCATGGTGGATGGCACAAATCAATTTCCATGTTATATTCAGACATTTTCCAAACGCTGTAGAAGATATTCGAAATCTCATCATATTTTTAATTAATTCAGCTTTATTGTATCTGGGGTACCTGAAGGATTGCCAAAGCAATTTATGGAATTTCGCGGGCTGCCTGAATGATTTGATCAAAATTGGGGGAGGCCAGAGTAATTCACTCAAAAACTCATTTTGGTTCTTTAGGATGTGCATGACAACATTTTTCTTCTGGAAATCAATTTCTGGCCAGAACTTGCTTTCTCAATTTCTATTCGTCAAATGAGTTTCTGAATAAATAAACATGTTTAATAATGACTCGAAATTTTTGTTTCTAGAACATAAATTCCTTTAATAATAAAACAAAATTTCTATATCCAGGGGGCGGCGGCCCGTGATAGGCATTCGATGGGCGACGGGTGGTGACGAAAATGAACAATAAGAAGAGTTTTCACTTCTCACTTTTGTTCCACAAATAGAAATGCTAAAAACTTTAGTTTTTATTTTTTATTTTTTATCATAAATCTATTTCTAGAATATAAATCTGTTCAAAAAATAGAAAAATGAAGTTGTATTATTAAACGGATTTTTGTTTCAAACCTGTTCAAAAAAACAGAAAAATAAAGAAATAGAGAAACATAAATTTTGTCTTGCGCACCATTCGATTGTATAAGTGGCTAGACATGAGGCACTACTAGGTTGGCATGGACCTTCAAGAGGGGCCTTTACCCTTGCATTCTTGCTGGGCTGGGCCCTTGGATGTAGGAGCGTAGCCCATTACTTTGTATGTTGTATGCCAACCTTAAGGCCCAAACACATTATAAATGATTCACTAGATTCAGATCTTGACTTGACCAATGTCCATCGATACGCACCAATCATCATAGTCCACATTTACTAATTGCAT
The DNA here is from genome assembly GCA_019915205.1 of Eucalyptus rudis. Classification (NCBI taxonomy): domain Eukaryota; kingdom Viridiplantae; phylum Streptophyta; class Magnoliopsida; order Myrtales; family Myrtaceae; genus Eucalyptus; species Eucalyptus rudis. Next base: position 3,399 of record JAHMTN010000481.1, read on the forward strand.
TACATCAACCGATTGAGATTGAATACTCGACCACGGAATCAGCCCCAAACTTGTGGACCATAAGACATTATAAATGACTTGGAAGATTGGAATCTTGGCTCAACCAATCTCATTGATACACTTAAATCGTCCTAGGCCACATTTACTAATGGCAATTAAACAACCAATTGAGATAAAATGCTTGAGAATGCAAATCAACAACCAACACCCCCCCTCCCAAAAAAAAGGAAAAAGAACAAGAAAAAGAAAACCCAAGCTTCACAAAGATTAAAATTTATTTAGCCCGTCCTCGAATAAGTCCAAGATCTTTTAACTTCTTCGAACATGATTCCGAGCTTGTTTTCACCTTAACCCTAGGCAAGAACGCCATAAGTAAAGTTTTAAGTCCACAAATGTCTACCCCCAGGATTGGTATACTTTGGGCCACTGAGGGGTTTCCACCTTACGAAGCAGAAATTGCTCGTACAAATTCTACCAATTCCATGCTAACCGCTGTAGAAAAGGACCACTTGCACATGTCACAAATTTGAAGCCGACCAGTTGATGGAATTCGCAGGTTGTTTTAATTGGCTTCTCGGTCGTTAGACCTCTGTATTTGTGCACTTATCCTATTCAAAAAGATTTATGAAGTCGCGCGTCAAAAAGTCTACAACACCCCAAAACGCATTGCTCTCCCTATTCCCAAAAGCCTACGCAAACATACAATTCTTCAAACAAGCAATGAGTTCATCATTTACCAACGACTCTTATTGAATTGCATTTTCCACATTTTCCAAGGACACATGAGAACTGAACTCAACTTGCACGCCAACAACCATCAATCTCACACACAAATGTGGCCCAAACCAAAAAATTCTATAAGGTGTAGGCCAACCCGTGGACCATAACACATTTAAATGATCCGCAATTTCAGCTCAATTCATCTCAATCGGTACACCTAAATTGTCCCCATTCACATTCCGCAAGTCATATCAACAGGACAAGTTTTGGAATTACTTTGAACAGGAGACCATAGAATTTAAACATAGCGAGTGACTGTTTGACTATGCAACTAATTCATTAAATCTCATGCTTATGAATAGGCTCACGTGCATCCCAATACCAATCCCAAGGCCTTACCGGAGCCAAAACTTAAAACCCAAAAAGTATAGTCTCTTAGAGTCGACATGCTTGGTTCGAGATTCAAGTAACTTCCATCTTAGAAAGCAGAGATCACCCGTTTAAGTCCTTCTAGTCGCCCCATCAAAAGCCTCGAAACCCCACGAAATGGATCGCTCCCCTAGTCCACGAAACCTACGCAAAACATCCAATTCTTCAAACAAGCAATCGCTGCATCATTTACCAACGACTCTCTCGCCGAAATGCATTTGTCCACACGTTCTCAGCACTCATGAGGAAGTGAGAACTGAACTCAACTCGCACGCCAACAACCATCAAATCTCTCTCTCTCTGTCTCTCTCACAGACACTTACAAAAAACTTGCATATCTGCCTTTGCGGCTGCCGACACGACATAATACGCCGCAGCGGCCACGCAAAAGACTTTCGATGTCTTCTTGAGTTTCCTGGGGACGTGACCTGATTCGATCGATCTGAGGCGTGGATTGTGGAAACGTCGCCTGTCACGAAGTCAACCCGCGGAGTCTTCTGGCTTTTTCCATGGCTAAAACCGGGCAAGCCACTACGTTCACTCGTTCATCCCACTAGACCGCCCCTCGTTAAAGAAAGTGCGACTGAAATAAATTAGGTTTGGAAAGCGCGAGTTTTCCGGGTCGTGCATGAGTCATTGGTGATGAGAAAAGAATGGTTTTTTTCTTCAAAGGATCCCCGTTAAAGAATGTCCTGGAAATATTAGCTTAATGATTGTCATTGACATAAAGTCTTGTTAATCGGTTGCTTAATAGATGTGCTCGTCAACTAATCGCTCTTTTTTTAAAGGATTATTTAAATGGGTGGACGAGTGGATTGGGTGGTAAGTAGAACCAAGAGAGAGCAGCTTTTAGTTTTAATTTTGATAGATGGGTTTTTTTTACCGTACTTGAGTATGTTTTAAAATCATTTCGTTTGAACTCTGACACGTAAAATTTGAGAATATACCCAAAGGCAAGGGAAGAAAAACTTTCTTTCTGAGTATTGGCATGTTAAAATAAGGAATGCATTTAGGTTGGGCGCCGGGATACCAAACTACCATTCGAAGTCTCTGTTGAAAATTTGCTTCTTACCGATTAGACACGTGCTTTGCATAGTATCTAGAACTAACATGTCTAGTTTTAGACACTGTGTGAAAACTTTAAAAAAAATGAGATAAATGAGAACTTTTGCTTAAAACGTATAGATACATGACAATTTTATAACCATGTGAAAGGAGTCACGCAGCAGGTGATAGCTCTGTTCAATCACACCACCTCCTCCTCCTCCTCCTCCTCCTTTTTTTCCTTGTTCTTATATTTGTTTTTTAATTTTTTATTGTTGTTTAATTTTTTATTTTTTACGTCCATGTCATGTGGCATTGAGATAGGACCTCTTTTTTGTTTGTTTCATTAAACTAAGAGAGTTGCGACGATGGGCCTCTTTGGGTAGACAACAAGGTTCATGCATTTGGAAGTCCTTGATCGACAATTCTTTGATGTTCTTAAAATTTTTCCCAAAATACGTTGAATGCAGGAAAAAGATGTTGTCCTTTCGCTCGTTGCGATCCGTCTTTCTGATCGTGCTCCCTTGGGAAGATCTAAATTCACTAGAAAGCATATCTTGGAATCATTTTCAATAAGAATTTGAAGTATCGGGGCAAGGTAATTTACTTCTTTTATTATTTACCTTTCGGAAAAACCCCTTTTGATGTGGCGAATTGCATTGGAATAACCCATTTTTAGAATTTTCAAGAGCAAAATAGAGCGAAAGAAAAATATATTCAGAGGGATCTTGAATCGGAACCTTAGAGTACCCTAACCATTTTCGCATTATCGATTGCCTGAGCTCAGTTCAAGCAGTGAGCACGATCGTAATTCGTGCCTGAGATCAAGTATGAATCACCATGCTCGGGCGGGAGCATATACCTGTTTGTGTCTTTTATAATTATCCGGTATGCTTGGGACGAATGAAACAACACATTCGATTAGGATTAATCGCGTGCCGAAAAAAGAGTCCATTCATCCCATCAATATGAAAATAAAATAGTTGCAATGTAAATAGTGAAAAATTAAAACATTACATAAGGAAAAAATGATTAATATTATGAAAAATCTAAAACTGTTATATTTGTGAAAAAATTATTTTAAACTAATTATCTTAAATTGGTATATCTATAACAAATTTATCTGTTAGGTTTCATTAAACTTTATCATCAAATTGTTGAGTTGGATAATATGTGATCGTTAACTAATGTACTAATTTAGGATTTTGCCCTCCATTTATTATAAATATATCGAGATTTTTTTATAATTAATTTAATTTTAAAAAATTAATGAAAAGTAAATTTAACACATATAGATTTATGGTGACAAAATTTATTTGAATTAAATCCAACCATGAATAACTGCGTTGGTATTAGAGTCATCTCTCATCATCACGCATTAGAGTTCTCTCTTATCATTGAGCTTAAGAGTTCGAATCCTGTCAGTTATTAGTGTTGTAAGTGGGAGGTCATAGTGTTAGAGTTCTGTGCTAGTCTTTTTCAAAGCATATGGGCCCGGCCTTTCGGTGTCGTTCGGGCACGGGAGGCCCGTGGTGAAGTCCTCAGTTACAAAAAAAAAAATGGTTTGAATTAAATTTGTCAAATTTGGAGTTTTTTCGAAAGAAAACACAACTTCACATGTGGTTCAACCCAAAACAACACGAGGAAAGAAGAGAAAACATTAAACAAATGCGAGGAGAGGGAGAGGCGCACGGTACTACTCACAAATGATTACGTGTGCAGCAGCGACGTACGGCCTGTTCATGTTTTATGTATATCCCTCCCCGCACATCATCCTTCCTCCCCTCGTGCACTGTTATACCCACAAAAATCTCTATCTCTCCTCTCTCTCTCTCCTAATCTCCGATGATACTGTGCTCGCTCGTGCGCGTCCGCGGCCGGTGAATTCCGCTCGCTAGAATCGGTCGCTTCCTCGCTAGCTTAGCTCCTCCTCCGTCGCCGTCCAGGTACCCTCTCTCTCTCTCTCTCTCTCCCTGTGCTGTTGTCGTTGTCGTGGTAGATGGAAATGATCTTTTTTTCCTTCTGGGTACGGCCGTTTTCCTTCTCCGCCGCGCGATCCGGTCTCGCTTCGAACGAGGGCCGGCCCCCTTGTGTTGGGTTGCTCGCGATGGATGATGGGTTGTCGTGATTCCCCGTGCTTTGCAGCCGAATCTGGTTTTCTTTGGAAGAGGGGGGGGGGGGGGTGGCTCGTTGTCGAAATGATCCTGTTTTGTCAAATGGGTTGTTGGAGTCTTTAGGGTTTGCGCGTCGCCTTTTTTTTGGGATCTGTGCTCGATCGGTTCGGGTTCCTTTGGGTTTGCCTGGGGGAAAAAGGGGAAAAGGGGACAAGGGGAATTGAGTGCGGGGGGAGGTTTCCAGCTGCGTGACCGTTCTTGATCCTGAAGTTTTGCATATTCACATGCGGCGAGTATTTTAAGAACGTGCCAGTGAAGGGTTTGATGGAAAAATTGTTTCTTGGTTGGTTTTCAGGTTGTATTTCATTGCCCAGGTCGGTTGAATTTCCTAAGATTTTGTAATCTTTATTCTTTTCTCTTGCACATCCAGGGCCTTTTCTTTTTGGGTTTTTATTTTTGGCCGGGGGGGGGGGGGGCGCTGCCCATTGTTGACTGGACGCTTCCAGCTTTATGCAACGTAGCATTTTGTTTTCGTCTATAATTCGCTTATGTCGGTGCTTACATAAATTGCTGTATATAAAATTTGCTGTCCCAGTTTTTTCTACACTTTTCCATTTATTCAGGTCGCTCTGTATTGGTCTGTGCAGCTTTGGGGAGATTGACGCGGCTTTAGATGATCTGGATCATCTCTGCTCTGAGCACTGATGGGGGGTATTCTGAGCTTCAATGGTTCCAGATGCGGAGCAAGGGACACCTATGAGATTGCGCCAGGTGAAATTTGCAAGAGGCAGAAGGTGTCATCAAGCTTGTTTGAGGATGATATGAGGTTGATACCCAGCCTTCCAGATGAGATATCGTTTCAGATCTTGGCCAGAGTTCCTAGAATCTACTATTTGAAGGTAAAGTCGGTGTCGCGAGCTTGGAGAAATGCGATTACAAGTGCTGAACTCTTCAGTTTGAGGAAGGAGCTCGGAACATCTGAGGAGTGGCTTTATGTTTTGACAAAAGTGGATGAGGATAAGCTTTTGTGGCATGCTTTGGATCCTTTGTCGAGGAGATGGCAAAGGTTGCCCCCGATGCCTATGGTTTCATTTGAAGATGAATCAAGGAAAGGCCTTGGGAGCCTACGGATGTGGAACGTGATGGGTTCAAGTATTAGAATTGCAGATGTCATCAGGGGCTGGCTCGGGAGAAAGGACGGATTAGATCGGATGGCTTTTTGTGGATGTGCAGTTGGGGCTGTTAATGGATGCCTCTATGTGATCGGTGGCTTTTCTAGAGCCTCGGCCTTGACAAGTGTTTGGCGATATGATCCTGCTCTAAATGCGTGGAGCGAAGTAAGTCCCATGTCAATTGGTAGAGCTTATTGTAAGACAGGCATATTGAACAATAAGCTTTATGTTGTTGGTGGGGTCACTCGTGGTCGTGGTGGCTTGACCCCACTTCAGTCGGCAGAAGTGTATGACCCCCTCACTGGTTTATGGTCCCAAATACCAAGCATGCCTTTTGCCAAAGCTCAGATGCTTCCTACTGCATTCCTTGCCGATCTGCTTAAGCCTATTGCCACTGGAATGACTTCATACAGGGGAAGGTTGCTAGTGCCTCAAAGTTTGTACTGCTGGCCTTTCTTTGTGGATGTTGGAGGAGAAGTGTATGATCCTGAAATTGACTCATGGGTCGAAATGCCACCTGGTATGGGTGAGGGTTGGCCCGCAAGGCAGGCAGGCACAAAGTTGAGTGTCACTGTAGAAGGCGAGTTGTATTCGTTGGATCCGTCTAGTTCTGTTGATAGTGCTAAGATCAAGGTATATGATCACCAAGATGATGCTTGGAAAGTCATTGCGGAAGAGGTTCCTATTCGCGACCTTGCTGATTCAGAGTCTCCCTATTTACTTGCTAGTTTACTGGGCAAGCTTCATGTTATCACTAGAGATGCAAATAACAATATATCGGTTATGCAAGCAGATGTGCAGAACAATGTCAATCCCTTTCCAATGGTTTCCTCATCTTTAGCAGAAGATTCTGTCTTAAAGTTGGAATCGGAAAGAAATCTTTGGAAGGTCATAGCCACTAAGAATGCAGGATCCGCAGAGCTTGTAAGCTGTCAGGCCCTTGACATTTGACAAGGGAGTTGGTAATTTTCTTAATTTCTGCTACATTGGTATATATTTATAGGGTGCTATTACCATCCGAATCATTGCATGGTTTGACTTAAAGCTTATCTTCTTGTAAAGATAGCAAGCAGAGATAATGAAAAATTCTCGCTATAGTTATCTCCACCGAAAATGTAAGATCAAGGCATGAAGCTTTCATACTTCTGCTCTTTGGCTTTTGGGTTCTAATAGTGATATTACTTTGATCAAATGGAGCCACATTGATGCTTCTCCAAATACACCGGAGCACTATGCAGCCACTCGGTCCTTGCATTTTGCATAGCATGACCCTTTGGTGTTATGCCTTCTTCTGCTTTAAAATCCAATTGCCCAGCCTAGATTATAGTAGGAACCTTTTACATGTGTCAATAGTTATAACTTTCGAGTGGTTGTATAAGAGAGATGGATTGTTTGGCCAGCTTTTTTAAGAAGTACCACACCAAAGCATCCTAGACAATGCGTGGTTTCTGTAGTTTGCTGTTTTAGTGGAGGGAAGGAAGACAAGTAGATTATTATAATATACAACCGTGTTTGAGCTACCTTTGTAGCGATGAAATGGCGCTCTTCTTTATATCACTTGGGCATTTTATGCTTGAGCTCTTAAAAGGTGGTGTGTCATCGTGTTGACATCATCGTGTTCATGATCCTCTCTTCCAGGATGAGACCAGGTACTCGGTCAATAAAGGCATGTCACCTCTTTGCTTCATTCTTTCCCCCCTTGCACCTTAGCTGTTCTGGCTTAATTACGGGTTGACGTAGCGAAGGACCTATAAAGTGAGGCCATTGAATGAATGTCGAATCATGTTAGTTGGAGCTTCTTTCGAGCTTTCATTTATTCCCCTATTGGCAATTGGAAATTTCCTACTTTCTGCATTTCATGTATCTGTCGATTCTGCTTTCTTGTTGGTTGGGAGTGCTTTAAACACTGAGTTTCTTCACCAAAACGTACTTCTATTCTCGCTAGCTAGCGCTTGTGCCGGAGCTTTGTCCGGAAACCAAAACGACTTTGTTAGGTGCTCTTTGTCCAGGTCGAGGAACTCGGTAATCCGATGACTGAGCAGCTCGGTGACCGGAGGCCGAGAGAGGTCCGGTGAGAACGACACGGGAGTATTCACGGGTTTCTCGTGGAATGTTTAAATTTTTTAGAGTGCACCATTTCGACTAGCATGTGATATGTATGATCTTCAGAATTGGAGAGGTGGTAGTAGCACGAGTTTTTTGAAAAGTCCAAAGCTTGCTGGTCAGAATGGAACTCCTCCGAAGGTGGGTGAGGCGAGCTTTCCTCTTTTTTTTTTTAATTCCCTTTTTCTCTTCCCTTTCGCCTCTAGCCCACAAGGAACTAAAACGGAAAAAAGAGCAAAAGAGTTAAGAATATCAAAATGATTGTAAAATTATGTCGGATCATGCCACAGAGAATGATAGGTGTTTACACCATTAATTTTCGGTCAAAATTGACAAATTGTTAATAAGTTTAAAAGTAAATTGTCAAAATTGAAGGGTTTTTGAAAGATTGAATTGGTTGTCAAAAACCATCGCAAAGAATTTATTGCACAAATAGTGAAAAAGATTACTGTAATTGTATTTACACTTTGTTATGGTTATTAAACCCGCTTGGTAAGATAAAAGTCAAAAATCTGATTCGGTATGGAAAATCAAACTTGCGTCATGCGTTGAATTTTCAAACGCATATTCGTCTTTTGTTCTCTAAGCCTACAAGGTTGAACCTTGCGGGCGAGGGTGACTTGTCTGTTGTCACTTGTGGCAAGTTATTGGTCATTGCTGAGCGCGGAGGAAGAAGGGGAAAAAAGGAAAAAGAAGAAAAATATAAAAATTAAATTAAATTAATAAAATTTTGAAAAAAAATAACAAAATTAGCATACATGTAAATATTGACTATGCTATATAGAATAGCTAGGATCCACATCAATAATTTCCGATTAAAATTAGCTCGATGGACTAAATAAAATATGACAATGTTTGGGACTCAACTAATATAACTAAAAATTTAGAATTGGATCGACAAAAAATACAATAAAGTTAAAAGTTTTTGGAAAATTTTCCTGAATTTCATCCTCGTGGCCATTGAGCATCTCAAACCATTGCAACTGTCGATTCTTATAACAACACGACGAAACAGTATTGAGTCCTCTTGTCATTCTATTTTCAAATTGTCAGTCCAACTATGGCTAATTTATTACAAAAAAAATTAAGTATTTGTCAATCATTTAATTGATTCGTGTCTGCTTCTTTGAAACTTCATCACTTGATAGCGACCTAATATATTTTTTTTCCTTATGGGTTACTGGGCCGGCTGGGATTTATTGATTTATCTTTTTCTTATTAAAAAAAATGCAAGTTAGGTATTTTCGGCTTCATCTTTGAATACCTTCTAGCAAAGTTGGTTAACTACCCATGCACGTGCAGTTTGGTGAATGAAAACTACGGCTCAGTAAAAGAAAAATAAGTAATATAAAAAATATTTAAATTAATATCATGGGATTTATTGATGTATCTTTTTCCTATTAAAAAAATGTAAGTTAGGTATTTTCGGCTTCATCTTTGAATCACTTCTAGCAAAGTTGATTAACTACTGATGCACGTGTAATTTGGTGAATGAAAACTACGGCTCAGTTAAAACATAAATAATATAAAATTTATTTAAATTAATATCATGAAAATCTCAAACTAATATACTTTTAACAAATTTATTTCAAATTAATTTTTTGACCATAAAAAATTGAAATTAGTACACGTATAATATTTTTACCCTCCATTCAATTAGATTAATATCACAAAAAATGAAAAATCGCAAACTAATACACTTTTAAAACCTCAAATTGGTACGATCGTTAATTTTCATTTGACAGTAAAATTTAAAGAGAGTAATAGATGATAAATTTGTCATAATGTACTTATTTAAAATTTTTAGTGATAACAAAATTGATTTGGAGTAAATTTATCAAGTGTGTACTAATTTTGGATTTTCCATGATATTAACTCAAAATTTTTCTTACATATAATTACGTGCATCACTTATAAAAATGAATCAACAAAAAATATTCCTTATTATTTATATGTTTAAACGTAAATTATTGTTGATGATGAAAATATTTTTCATTAACTAGTTATTTCAGACAATATAAACGATTACTTTAAAAAAATTAATTTTCAAATCATTAATTTTCTATTAAACAAATCGGCATACATTAAACAATATGGACATCGCGCTAAATAGAGAGAGAGACAGATTGGGCATGTGCTTCCAGGAAATTTTTCCATCTCAAGAACATGATCATCTCATCTTAGAAAAATGAATGAAATGAAACAATTCCACAGTAAGTGAGCAGCCACTGAAGCCTCTCATCCAATCGGATTATAGCGATCGGATATGCGCCTCGGGGGCAGTTTCCGCAGGACGTAGAGAACCAAGGCCGAGGGCACGATCTCCACCAGCTGCATCGAACGAAATTACGTCAAACACGTCCAGTTTCTTGCTGCCGCGGGCACAATAAGGGCCACACATTCACGCATCAACATCACTCGCAGATATATACGCTACGCGAATAATGAAAGTTACCGTGTAATAGACTAGATTTAGAATTGGATGATCCAAGACGTCGACGTCTGCATTGTCGTCGAAGGCTGAAATCGAGACCTGAAAGATGTACCGCGTAAACATCCGTTAGGAACTCGGAGTTCTGGGTTTTACTAGTGAAGTTTAGAGCTTGTGCTAGGGTAACTCACCACTAGACATCTTATCAAGAAGCAAGTGCAGCAAGTTGCCGTGACGAAGCCCACCTGCAATACGGTTCGTTAGGCTGCGCGACCGAATTGACATAGCCGTGAAGTAAATTACTGCACTTATACGAATTCCAATTGCTCAATCATTCCAAGGGTAAAAAGTTTGCTCTCAGATGAATTCTAATGGCATGCTAAACAGATGTTCTTTTGCACATCCATCAAATTCATGAAGCGGGTATGCTTAAGTTAACCATTCTGCAAGGGATGCATAGGATACTTAGTCCTGACGTAACAAAGAAGCCTATGAATTGCTCTGGAAAGGAGATCGATTTCTTTGCTTGTACCCTTTTCTATAGCAGCAGGTTCGTGCGTATCCATTGAACTTACAAAATCGAACTTGATGATCACATCTAATACATACCTCGTATAGCTTCTTCTGTCGCCCTCTCGATTCAATAGGAAAGCGCCTCAACATGACGAACAACCTGCGCAAAGTAACAGTAACTTACTTTGCCAATTACAGAAAGCAACCGTTGGCCTGAGGTCATTTCCAGGAATTACCTGCCTCCATATATCAGAAACCCAAGTGCAGCACAAAACGAGACAGCTGCCAACATTAAATGAATACGTGGCGTCAATCGCAAAACGAGTAAAACACCAGTAAAAGGAAACGTGGCTTAAGTTGCATAACACGAACCTTCTTACTAATCCTTAGTTCAAATACCAGTAATGGGAAGCAGAAGAAAGAACGAGGCAATAACAATTAAAGAAAGGCTTTTGTCGTCCCGTGATTTGCCTAAACAACACTGACCTGACAAAAAGAGTCTTGAAATCATGATTGCCGTATGAGTTCGGCTTAATTTTAGACCGATCCAGATGCACACCTATTGCCACAATTGTGAATTTTACTGACATTAAGTCAGATACAAGAATCAAATCCTGTTAATCTGGTTTCTTCCAGAAGTGAATAGAAACGAGAATGAAGTACCTCACCTGTGTGAAGTATATAAGTCCATTGATTGCATAATACGTCGGCCTAAGCTTATCGATAGGAAGACTTCGAGCCTGTCCAATTAAAAAACTTTCAACAACCATCAACTTGACTTTCTGCACGTGAGGATTCACAACATAAAAGGCAACAATAGTGCACAAAAAAGCCAGTACCTGCAGATATATCTCAGCCCAGAACAAGACTAGTAATGTGTACGTAGAGAAAAATAATAGTCCGGGAAGATCGAGAAGCATTATTTCAAGTGTCTGTTGGGAAACAAATGTTAGAATTACAAGAATCAGATACCACAATTTTCGACGGTAATGCACAATACTCCTCATCTCGGATACTACAGATCAAGAGACTGATAAACGTCGGCGAGGTAACAAGACGTACCTTGGGCCTGAGAAGAAACACGCTCTTGTAGATGCCGAACATGAAAGCCCTCACTGACAAAATGCAGATTCAAGAATTACTACAGAGATCGAATGTGGTTCGCCTCAAGAAAGAAAACAGAAGATCCCGGCGATCCTTACCTCCGTTCACGACGAAATTCATCAGATGAAAAATCTTTTGCGTTGTCCAGCCGAATTCGGGTACTCTTAATTGAATGCGGCACAGTTGCACCTACACAGCGGTTAAAAAGACATCCGAAGATTTCAGCTCGTTCACGATTCAAGATGATGAATGACGTCGTCCATGCGAGGAAACCCGCATTCTGCGTGTGACCATGACATAAACAAGACAACCTCCGCCTCAAGAAAAGAAAGTAATATTCTAAATCACAACAAGAAAGATCTTCAGGAATTTTCTCATTGCATCTTCTTCAGGATCAAACTCACCTGCAGACGACGCGACCGTGCAAAAGAAAGAAGACAAAACACACGCAGGCGCACAAAACAAAAGACTCAAAAGATTCGCAGCGAAACCAAACCGCCCAGATCTTGTGATGAATCTGAAGAAAAGAGTGAGCAGCAGATGATGACATACCAAGGCAACGAAAGAGATCAACGCGTACGATCCACACAAGAAATAATAAATCCCCTTCTGCCATTGCTCGGACTCGTCGATCTCGTCCCACCAATCCGACGCACGATCACCACCGCCGTAATAGCTCCTGCCCCATTCAAAACCCAGGGTCTTTCTCCTCAACAGGGACCCGCCACCCATCAACATCAGTCAATCCCCCCACCTGAAAACGTGTGAAGAAACGCAGACGAGATCTGCAGAGAAGTTGAGGAAGAGAATGTTCTTCCTGTTGCCCAGAAAGAGAGAGAGGGGGCGGATTCTTGCATGGCTTTGACAGCATGAGATGGCAAGGGAGAAATGGAAGGAGTACGTGGCGAGGAGAGGGGGAGGACACGCAAGTTCACATTGGAAACGTACGTGTGATGGTTTGACGGCTTCCTAGGTAGCATATTCGTTGATTGCGCAACAGAAAAATGGCCGCTGAAATCACCACTTTTGCCTCCTCTCGTTTCACTTTTGGTTTTATCATTTTATGTAATCCATTCATACCCATTGCTTGGTCCCACTAGACTTTTCCACGTTGGCAGTTATCTCTACACTATGGACAGTTCTTTTTCCTTAAAAAAATACATATCATATTAATATTCCGATATCTTTGAAGGAGGATAGATTCGAATAAGAATATATATAATCTAGAGATCTTGTCGCATAGAAAATTGAGGGGCTTATTGAACGGTTTACATCAACCGAAGGACTTTTGGTCTCCTTATCCCGTGTTAAAAAGATACGAATAACCGATCGTGGATATCTCTATCTATAGGATCAATAATTGGAACTTTTAGAATTGGTGTTCATTTTCCAATTATTAAAGTGCCGTGGACATTTTAATATTTACCACTAAAGCGAAGTCTAAAATGGTAATTATTATGGATTTGAGTGGGTGTTTTCTTATAATTTAATGGAAGGGTGGTGTGTTTTTTTTTTTTTTTTTGAACTAAAGGAAGGGTGGTGTTGGAAAGAGTGAAAAGTAAGACAAATTGATGGGTTTTCAGTAAGGCTCTATTCGTTTTATAATGGTTTTTGCTGGAAAATATTCTTAGAGGAACTTATTTTTTAGGAAAATGAAGATTCACATGTTTTGCGACATTCACAAATAATATGGAAGTTATTTTCTAATGTATGTTATAGGAAAATTATGAAGCAAGCATTTAAGAAAAAGTCAAGTAGAACCCCAAATCCCTTATTGACCCTTAGTGCTAGAGTTTCAGGCTTGGCCTTAGGGACTTGAGTCTGATTGCTGAGAATTAGGGCTTAGGAATTGGGGAGCCTGACCTTAAGTGACCCGAGCCCGATCACGTGGGATTCGGGTCGAGGTGGTGGGATAACCAAGCCTGTCCTAAGGGAACTCTAGACGAATTGCTGGGGCTATAGTCATAGCATCGGAGGACCAAAGCCTAGCCTTGACCGCCTTGACTTGGTTGTTGGGGTCTCGGGCTCGACCATTGGGGAACCAAGCATCGACGTCGAGGGACCCAAGTGCGGGTGTCGAGAAGGCATGGTAGTTGGGTATTGAAGTTTGGTTGCTTGGGTCTCGGCCTCAAGCTCCGAGGACTAGAGTATGTTGCTGAGGTCCTGAATTGAGCGTCACGGACTCGAGTTGGGCATTGGGGACTCTTTTTCGGGGGTTGGTGTTGGGGTCTTGGCCTTGACAGTGAGGGGCTCAAACCCAGTCTTAGGAGTCTCGAGTGTCGTGCTCGAGTCCTAAGCCTTATTGCTTGGTCCTAAGCTTGGACCCTAAGGTCTTTAGGTTAGCCTTACGGGCCTCAAGCACGAGTATTAGGATTGAGTCATATTTTTAAAAGTGATTTATGTTCTTAAAAGAGAAATCGTTTTCTTGAATTGAAACATGGGTTTTCGTTAAATATAAAATAATTTTCTGTTGACCCATTCTTCTAAGCAACTCAGAACGTTGGCAAATGAAGAGAACGGTTTTTGATAGTAAATTTTGCAAAACAACGACCAAAGGTAAGCATAAAAATAGAGTAACAACAAATAATCATTACTGAGTAAATGAACCAAGTCAACAAAGACTCATAAAATGACATTTCATCTAACGGAAGGACCGCATTAAATCACATTTTGAAAATTAACGTACTTAATTGAACAAAAACTCATAACTACTCGATTGAACACACAGAAATAATTCATGTATTGAAAATGACATTACTATTTCTTTTGAAAAAGACAATATGATGACTTCACGATTTATTGAGTAGGATTCAAATTTCGAACTACTCGTCATATAATTCAAAATCCATGTCAAACTTGATCTCCAAGCCTGCCCGGCAACACCTACCCATTTAAGCCCTAGTAGGGCTCGCGCAGAGTCGAGAGCGCGACGAAACCGAGCCTGCATCCCTAGTTCGATCGGACCGGGTTTTACCTCGCCATCCCACGAGAAAAAAATGGCACTCTAGGACTAACGCGCAAGTCCAAATACGCTAATTTCGTGTCAAAGTTGAATTCGAGTCACAATAGTACTCGATAGAAGTCGCCAAACTAAAAGACGAAGCGCACGCTGGGTCACGAGAACAGGAAGGGAAAGGAAAAGAACAGTAAAAAGCGAGCTGCCGTCGGGTCAACCGGTGTCAAAACAGGAAAGAGAAGAAGAAGAGAGGGAGAGAGCGCACGGCGAGGAGGAGGAGAAAGAGAAAAGGCGAGTTGACTTGGACAAACAGCGGTACACAGAAAGAGAGAGAGAGAGAGAGAGAGAGAGAAGGGCCATTAAATACCAACTGCCCAAGGCGAAGAGAGAGAGAGAGAGAGAGAGAGAAGAAGGGGAAAAAGGTGGCAGTAAATGGAATAGTAGGAGAGGTGACGGAAGGGCACATGGGAGAAATATACAGCCGCATCTCTATTTGTGTAAAATGGTATCTGCCAAGGAAAGAGAACAGTGGTGTGTCTGTCACTAAAACTGTGAATAAATAGGGGAAAAACACACCAAACAAGACCAAACCAAAGCCAACGCACGGAGAAAGAGTACAAGAGGGAGGAGAAAAAAAGAACCCCAAAGCAAAGTCAATACGAACGACCCGGCTATCCCTCTCTCTCTCTCTCTCTCTCTCTCTCTCTCTGTCCCCTCTCTCTGTCTGTCTCTGTGTGGACATACAGCTACGGAATCGAGACGGGTTTTTCATCTTTAGCGTCGGTTTTTTCCTCCCCACCCTCACCCCTTCTCTCACTTCTCATCGCGTGGGCAGTGGAGAGAGTCGTCGCGCTTGGTGACCCATCTTCGTAATTCGGTTCTTTCTGGGTCGGCGGCGGGCGCGGAGCTTGTTTCTGCTCGTTTCGGTTCGGTGGAACCAGTAAAGGTAAGACCTTGGGCACGATCTGTTGAGGGGTCGATTCGTTGGGGTGGGTTTGTTGTGGTGGATAGTTTGTTGTGATGATGATCGAGAATTTGATGGGTTTGTTGTTGATTGTGGTGGGGATTTGGGAGTTTTTCTCGAGATGGGTTTTTTTGGGTTCTTGTTGACTCTGGGTGTGTGTTGATTGGTATGTTGCAGAGGTAGATGGTAGGTGGCAGAGGGCGCCAGTGAGCGGTGGAGGCTGAATTATATGGGCAATTTATGCTGCTTCAAGTCTCTGTATTCTCAGGTGAGTGAAAAGAGATGCTTGTTGCTGATCAGCGATCTACCTCGACTTGAATTGGTGACATGGGATGAATTTGTGTGGCGCTGGTGTTGCTATTTCTATGGATTGGCTCGATCTGCGTGATCTTCGGTACCTTTGTCTGATGAGAAAGAAGGGAAATGCCTTCTCGGTATTTTAGTTACGTAAGCCTTGATGCTTGTCCAGATGGCCGGTGATTGATGAGTTTCTTTGTTCGTTTTTGTGCTGCCCGCTCTTCAGCTTGTAGGAGGTCGGTCCTCATGTAGCTCCGGCAAGGGGAGGAGCCATCAGAGCCCCGTCAAATATGGCTTTAGCTTAATAAAAGGGAAAGCAAATCATCCCATGGAAGATTACCATGTTGCGAAATTTTTTCGGACCCAAGGCCGTGAACTTGGTCTTTTTGCCATCTTTGATGGGCATCTAGGAGATAGCGTTCCTGCGTACCTACAGAAGCATCTCTTCCATAATATCCTGAATGAGGTCAGCTGTTTACTTAATTAGAAATATTTTGCACTACTAACTATGTTATCGGTTTCTTATACTGCTTGAGATTGAGGGTGTCTAGAGCGACCATTCAAATATTTCATAAAAGTAGGGGTATAGCATTAAGCTAAAGAAATAATATCCTTTTCTTTCGGAGCTTAATTATCTAAACAAATGTTAACCCTCAGAAGGTGCCCATGACTGTGGTACCGTTTATTCATCAGTGAACTTTTGGAAATTAGATTTCTCTTTGCTCTCCATTTTCATCTTCTTTTGTATTCTCCCTTTTTAAGGTCCTCCTCTTGTGTATTTCCATTGAAATATGGTGGCCTGGTATTACTTTGCCCTTCAATCAGCCCTGGTGCCAAGTACTAGCCATAGAAGCTTGACTAGTTAGCCAGTCTAGTTCACTCAGGTTCTTATTGACTGTAAGTAGCTAAAGTGTCAAATTAGTTATAACTTGGTTTGGGAGGCTTGCAAGCTTAATAGGGGGTGCATTCTTTTTTGAACCATCAGAAGCTGAAATATCATCTTATACTGGATTATCAATCAGCTTAAATTTGTCATGCCAACAATTTGGCCACTGGTGGAGCCATCTTTAAATTATTGTGTCTTGAGTGGCTCAGTATAGGTTGCTGGACAAGTCCAGATTAGCTACAATGGAAGTATCTCTCAATAATAAAGATATGACCTTTCACATGTTGATTGCCATGGTGATAGGGGAACGAGTAGATCTAATAAGTTTTCTCATGATCCACATACACTAGTCTTTACAGATTCAAACAATGATTAAAGTTGTAGTTCTTGCTTAGTCAAGGATCAAACAATCAATTCACTACAGTGCTTGGTCACAATTTTCATTAGCCACATTTATGTTAGAATTCTGCAACTTCATTCTTTTGTGGGAACAGCAGTCCATTTTGAGCTTTCTATTGAAGCAGCCGTAAAAAAAAGGCGGAAGAGAAATGAACAAGGCAATAAGGACTTAGTTTGGTGGTTTATGTACCTGAAGGCAAGCTTCCTTGTTGTTTTTAAAAAAAATAAAAAAGCTCCTGTCTGAGCTTAATGTCATTAGAGTTTTGATTATAAACTTCTTTTTCCGGTAGTCATGGAATGAGTTAAGTCCTGCCCTGAATTCAAATATTCTTCAAGTTGAGTATGCGTGAGAAATTGAAGCTCCAGGGAGCTTGAGTCAAGTATTGAGTTTTCCACTTTTTGAGTCAACTTGAGTTTGAGTTCTTATGTCGACTTGGCTTGGCTCAGTTACCTTAATTCCAGTGGCATGCTACCTCCATTTCTCTGCTTGAGTTTTTCCTTTGTCGTTAACCTCTTCTCATGTCCGTTGCCTGTGTCATGTGGATGCTTCTCTTCAACCAATTCAACAGTGTCCAACATGGGACATTGGAGGGATCATACTTACAATAAATCTAAGAGTAGGCAAATGCCACACTTTGTCTGTATACTGCAACCCGACAGACGTACTAGTCATATAATGTTTTATTACTGCATCTCAATTGGCATACAGGAAACGCTACCGAGTCTTAACAATGAGTAGCAACTATTTAAATTCTTGTTGCTAACAGCTTTTGTACTCCTTTCACATTTTGAATATCCTGAAGAGGCTAGGTTGATATGTTGAAGAGCCTATGAGGAAAAGGATATCGGCAATATCCATTGTGCTTAGTATTGCCTTAGTCGTTGGAAAGATTTGTTCTTGGAATATGATCTTTCAATTTAATGATTCCAGGATAACTTTTGGACTGATCCCAGCCGATCTATTGCTAGAGCCTATGAGAAAACAGATCAAGCAATCTTGACACACAACCCTGACCTAGGACGTGGTGGGTCCACAGCCGTCACTGCAATCCTTGTAAATGGGCGCGAATTGTGGGTTGCAAATGTTGGAGATTCCCGGGCTGTACTTTCAAGGAAAGGGGAGGCAGTACAAATGTCTACAGACCATGAGCCTAACACTGAGCGAGGTAGCATTGAGAACAGAGGTGGATTTGTCTCGAACATGCCAGGTCTGGCCTAATGCTAAAGCTAGTATACCTTTTACTTTATCATCTTTAACGCCTAAAAATGTACTTTGGAGATAAATGGTACACAAGTTTTTACCCAACTCCTCCTGGATGGAATAGAGCTTACATGAGTTGAGTGGGGTCACCTATGATATCACTGATCATTATATTTCCGGCAAGAACTTAAAATAAGTTATGTCTGGTCATTTTGTCAGCGTGAGGTTTGAACTTGAGGTTGAGTAAAGACAATTATCATTATTTATCAGAGCTAAAGAAAATTTGGCCATCCTGGTGAACCCCAGTTTACTTCTCAAATGAGATTGGTCCTAAGGGCTTTGCACAGGGAAGATTTCACATGTTTACCGTGTCTATGAAATCCAAATATTGTGCTTAGATCGGAGTGCTACTTGGCTGACGTTTCAGTTCTGAGGACATTCACGGTAGTTTACTAGTATTGGTTTTGGCTGCGCAGAATATATTATTCTAAATTCTTGCTATCTAGCACATGCTATAGCACATAGTACACATGTATTTTGTGTTATGAAGCACTGAATATTTATTTAAAATTCTTACTTTTGAAACATCTAATCTATGCTTTGTAGTATGTCATTTAGCTTAGTCCGATTCAAATATTGTTGCATACGAATGCTATAAAAAGTGATGCTGAAAATTGCAAATATATGAGGAAAAAAAATTCTCTATGAGTGCACAGTGACCGGAGGCTGTAAGTGCACTGGCATGTCTTCTAGGTGCACTTCATAAGTTATAACATTCTTTCTTTGACATGCATATATACTTGAGCCAACATGTGTCAAGGAGGAAAAGACTCTGCATAGAGATTAATAGCGCAAAAGTATCCACGTGCCCTATCTAGTTACATGGAAAAGGCTGCTGTAATTGTCTTGGGTTGCACTATCATGACTTTATGCCTGTCTCTCTCCATGCGTAACTGCAATGGACTTTGAACTTGTTGTCTTACTAGATCCGTCTACCGTAATATTTTGTGGCATTTTCAGAGGCAGAAATGATCAGGAACTGTTTAAATAATTATTGGTATTCATCATGACACTTTGCTGAAAGTTGCTGTGAGCTGAATAGCTGACTTGGTTATCATTGAGAATGGTTGCGTGTGGTAGACAATATTGGCTATTTTCTTTTACCTGCATTCTGATCCTGCACTGCAATTGACTTTTCCCTTTATTTCCTTAATGTACTATGCGATAACCCATTTGCTGCTCATATGTTGGTGGGATCGATGGTTAACTTAATATGCAGCATGTGCATGATTTTGGACTTGAGATGGATCCAGTGGTAGCAAGTTACGTTGATCCTAAGAATTGCAATGCAAGATTAGGGTAAAAGAAGGTTTTTGTAGAAGAAGGAAAAAGAAAAACACTCTCTTGCTTTATATCGAAGCACAAAAATGTAGATCACACCCTAAGTTTGATGACAAAAGAGATACATATGTTCGGCTCGAACCTCCTTGGGACCTTCTCTTGAGTAACTGTTAACTTTGGCATAGCTCCACAGAGCTAATGCAATCTCACAATTGCAAACTTGATACCTCTTTCCATGTAGATTGTGCTGTAATTGACTCTTAAATTAGATCAATGTGTTCTTAATCTAGAGTCCATTTGTTCTCTAAGCTTATGATAGATCTCTTGAAAGAGACTCTTAACAAATGTAACTGTTTGAACTGACTTGCATCTTAAACACGCATTGTTTTTTGGGTGATGTACCTTGACCATGGGGACATGTTCCTTTTCTTACTACATGAAATAGCTTTGGTAAATAAAAGGGCATCAGCTTGAAAGGTTGAAATGCTTAAAAAGGATTTAATCCCTTCTCTTATATAGACACTGATTTGTCACTTTCAATTGATGTTTGTCTTCGGAACTCTAGCAGTATCTTGTGCGTCCCTCTCAATAAGGTGTGATATTGTTCTGGAGATGAAGACTGATGGAGACAGAGAGAGACTTAAAGGAAAAGATCTCCAGGATCTGCATGGTTAAAAGGACGTAGTATTAGATAGAGCACAGAGAAACAAGAGATCCAATGGGGAGCCTGCCAGTAGTTTAATTGTGCGCATATCAAACCACCCAGAACTCTGTCTCTCATAGCGCACAACCTTTGCTTGGCTTTTGGTACTTTATGATCTTCAGTCTCCACTTTTTGTTTCTGAAATGATAAACATAATTCCAACATGAAGGTACTAAGGCTGTGTATGGTTGTTTGGATTCGGATTGGGATAAGATAGGATAACTTGGGATTAGAAATTCTCCAAATACCTTCAGATTGTAGAAAATCCCCTAGTATGTTTGGTACGACCTAGGATAGGATTAAAATCTTTAAGATTCCTTGTCATCTTAAAGGAAATTTCTCCTTCCTCAAGCTTGCGATTGTTCTCATCCATCTTGCACACAACTACCAAACCTCGACAACCCTAAAAGCCAGCTGCCCCAAAATTCTGACCTCAATCCCACCTCCCTGAAATCCACAATCACTCACACCTCCACACCTGTAGACAAATTTCAGAACTCAGAAAAAATCACTAGAGCTCAGGAACAATGCCTTCAACGCCCCAGACAAAAGTGATGGATTGGTTGAAATTCACAATGGGTGTGCAAGGATTGGATGGTCAGAGTTGAGGTATTGATCAGTGATGAATCGGGATTGAAGTGGTGCGAGCAACCTCGCGATTGTGAGTTTGGAATCTTTTTTTTTTTTTTATTCTCCTTTAGGTTCCACTTCTCTCTCTGGTTTTTGATTAAAATGAAATGCAGAGAAGGTGCCATGCCTATTTTTTGTTTTGTTAAGTTATTTTTTAAAAATATTTTAATCCAAGTTGGGTATATTCCACCCCCTACCCTGGATTTCTTGTCTTGCATTTTATCCAGATATATCCGGGTTAATCTAGTCGGTAGGGAATCACCAAGCACCGGATAGGATAATTTGTTATCTTATCTGGACTCAAATCTGAACCACCAAATGTAGCCTAAGGGCTACTGCCCCTATACAGAGTTGCTGTAGAAAGGGAGCCACCCATGTTCAAGATTAGGCACGACAGATTGTTTCTAACATTTCCAACAAAATATTTCTTGAAGTTCCCTTTTCTTTTCTTCGAAAGAGTAAGAGTATTAGATTGTTTCATTCAAAACAATATCAGTTAGACCAGCAGTCAGAATCTCAATATCATACTTTGTTTTTTTAAGCAATGGGCATTGCCTATTTAGCTAATTTGTGAGCAGCATGGCTAGCTGTTCTTGTCCACTGCCCTGACTAGGAGGGATGTGGGTATGTAAGAGATGGCATATGTCAGAATCTTTCTTATAGTTCGAAAATCCAATTAAGGCCAATAACTAAGGCTTTTCTTTAGTTATCCTTTGTTAGTTTCTTTCTTGTGAAGGTTTTATTTTTAAGCTAGGGTTTGGTGAGAATTAAAAAAAGTCAGATGCTACCCTCAATTGGTGACTCCATGAAGAAAAAGCATGATTGTTGGTCAAATTCTTATTTTCTCATGCCTTTGAAAGAAACACTTTTAGCATTTCACATTCTCCAGTTTCTTCTAGTGGATTTCTTGTTGTTCCTCTTACTCTTTTTTTCTCTGCCTTCGAAATTTATACTCCTACTTTAATGTATTTTCAGCTTTTTGTCTGTGGATCTGCAACTGATATTCTCAAAATGAACCCTAGATTAGAAAATTTCCACTAGTTTCTATGCTTATAGGATAAGCACAAGGATGCAATCATCTTACAATTCAGTGAATTCACACAGTAAAGTAATGTTCTCACATTCTCTACAACTATAGATTTGGGAGAGCTTGATCCACCAGCTTCTGCTTCCTTAGTATTAGGCTGGAGAACTACTTTTGGGGCTTCCATTGGCATGCCAGAAACCAATAGGCTGACGTGACTTGTTCTTATGAAGCTAAGTTTAGTTAACCTTGTAGCCATCTTCCAAACATCCCTATTTTACAGGCCAATTCTATTTAACAGAAATTGACAGCAACCTCAAAATGTAGCTGCTTCATTGTGCACCTAGTTAAATTCAAAATTTCTATGGAGAGAATAGTCAGATTATTAATCAGTAGATAAGAATGTGGTCTTACTGGGGGAGATCAATTTGATGAGTGCACAGGGAAGCAAATCTGGTGCATGATGAATCAGATCAGCGGACTGATAATGTGATAAAAAGTACATCCTTTTGCATGACAGAATGTAGAATCAAAAGCGTGCTCTTGTAGTTGAAGCCATATGTTAATATGCCAAGTAGGTTCCACATTGCTACAGAAACAGTCACTATTTTCATGGAGAACTATCACCAATGCTAACTGAAACCTATCATGTTTGTACTAGATCTTCTGTTAAGAGAATGGAAAGCTAGACCGTAGACACACGTGGATAAGTAATTTGATTGTCTTACAATATATCAGGAGATGTTGCAAGAGTGAATGGCCAGTTGGCAGTGTCTCGTGCCTTTGGAGACAAGAATCTCAAATCGCACTTGCGGTCTGATCCCGATATAAAAGACACTCGCATCAATGAGGAAACTGATTTTCTCATCCTTGCGAGTGATGGTTTATGGAAGGTGATATCCATGCCCTTTCCATTTGCTCTTCATTAATCTTCCGTACCTTTCATCTTGGTTTTCGTTGTTTACTATCAGCTGTGTTGGTGCAGGTCATGTCTAATCAGGAGGCAGTCGACATTGCTCGGAAGATGAAGGACCCTTTGAGAGCGGCCAAGAGCCTCGCGGCTGAAGCGGTAAAAAGAGATAGTAAGGATGACATATCCTGCATCGTTGTTCGTCTAAAGGTGTAGCACCGAAGCCTTGTATATTAACGGTATAGGGGCAAAAATGCCGTGACATGCGCTTGTTGCCATGATTCCACCGGTTCATAATCCAGCACAAGTTTGGAGGAAAAGAAATGAATTCCGAATTAGGTGATAGCTTGCGAATTTTAAATTCTGTAAGTCATACATAAAGTTACTGCACTCGTGTGTGCGGCTTGCTGTTGGTTTGTTCCTTCCAATATGTAGGTTCATTTGCAATTCGTGCTTGTAATTTGCTCATAGTTTACGAAGCTGTGCGAATACATAAGTGGATTTATTTATTTGATAAAATGAGTGTTATTATGTGGCAATCATCACGGCAAAGAACTACTGATGCCCCAGAAAATTGGCTAATTGGCTGCACAAAACGTCGATTCTCCTCTTTACCTCCGTCTTGGACTTACCTAGAGTGCAGAATCTGCACGTAAAACCCAAAAACCCAAGGTGTTTTTTTTTTTTTTTTTTCTTTTCCTTGTCGAGGACCAAGTAATTTGGCTCCTTGATGCTTGTTTTTATCATCTCCAATGGATTCATCCTTTGGAGTACGAAACTTGAAAAGGCATTGTGTCTGGACTTTTGTGACTTTGTGTTTAGCAATCCAACATTCAGATTTTCAACCATGGAAGTTGCTTCTTGAGCTGTTTTTGCCCCAGCTATTCTCAGCATGATGGATTTTTTGCTTTTGGAGGGAATTTCAAACACAACTCTAAACGGTCAAATATTTTATTAAGGCCTAATCCGACATCACCAATCAAGTCTAAAAAGCCAACTAAATAACAAATTTAGACCCCATCAGGTTGAAATTACAAATGTTTTTTTTTTTTTTGGTTATATAAATAGTAAGGAATTTTACTTGGTTCAATGGAGAGATCTTGCTGGATTGCATATTCATTCGAATCAAATCGGGTCGGATAAGATCCTAATCATTTGGGAAGACAAGATTCCGATGTCTTGCCAAAAATGGATGAAGTAAGAAATTGTCAAACATATCGACTAAAAAAAAAAAGAAATTGTCAAACGTTAGTGACAGCTCTATAAATTAGGAAACAAATTGTGGCTTGTCTATTTTGGACATTGACTCCTGGATGTGAGAAATACTTGTGCTGTAAAAATCCTAGATTTGTGTTTCTTCTTTTGGTCCTAGGGCCTCCAACGCAGAACGAATTTTCGAAACCCCAACTTCTTGCCTTAGGTCCAAATCTTTTTCATTCCCAATTCCAAATTTTTATCCCAGACGAATTTCTGTCTTGTCAAAACATCGACTCATTGTAACCATGAAGAAATCATCATATCTCTTGTGAATTTGAAGTTAGAAGTGCGAAACCAGCACCGAAAGATACACTTTGTTGTTCCGATTGATCGTCCAATGTCAAGGAAATCTCCAAGGATGTCGAAATGCTTCAGCTTCACCGCGTCTAGAGATTGGTTCTACCGCTACTGGTTCGCAAAATCGGGCTTACGCTCCGTGTCTACCAGCCTCGGGGATGGCACGGTTATGCAATGCTGGGTCCCCAAAATCCGCAAACCTTCCAAGCCGAACCTGGTCCTAGTCCACGGGTTCGGCGCGAACGCGATGTGGCAATATGCGGAGGCCCTCCACCACTTCACCCCACGGTTCAATGTTTACGTCCCGGACCTGATCTTCTTTGGCCGGTCCTACACGTCGCGCCCCGACCGGACCGAGTCATTCCAGGCGCAATGCCTAATGAGGCTGATGGATTTGCAGGGCGTGAAGAGAATGTGCATGGTCGGGATAAGCTATGGCGGGTTTGTGGCATACAGCATGGCCGTGCAGTACCCGCAGGCATTGGACCGGCTGGTCTTGTGCTGCACCGGGGTTTGCTTGGAGGAGGAGGACTTGAAGGCGGGATTGTTCCCGGTCAAGAGTCTAGAGGAGGCGAAGCGGGTTTTGATGCCGCAGACGCCCGATAAGCTTAGGGAATTGATGCGAGTCTCCTTTGTCCGGCCCGCCACCGGGGTTCCCTCTTTTTTCCTAAGTGATTTCATCAAGGTAAGGTTCCGATCTCGTTCGATGTCCATGAACAGGCACTAATCTCTGAG
This sequence comes from Eucalyptus rudis, assembly GCA_019915205.1. NCBI lineage: Eukaryota > Viridiplantae > Streptophyta > Magnoliopsida > Myrtales > Myrtaceae > Eucalyptus > Eucalyptus rudis. The sequence continues at coordinate 28,629 of JAHMTN010000481.1, forward strand.
AATTTTATCCTGTCCATCGTCAGTAGAAAATTCAATTTCTTGGAAAGGTTTGATAAATCGTTAGTTGTGAAGATAGATAGATTAAGCATTCTAAGTAGATTTGCATAAACAAGGGTTTATATGTTCTGAGAGAGTTGGAATTTGTACAGGTCATGTGTTCAGAGTATGTCGAAGAGAAGGGGGAATTGATCCAAGAGATACTCAAAGATCGAAACCTATCGAGTCTACCCAAAATCAGACAGGTTCATCTCCTTTCGAATTTCACTTGAGTACAGCATAATTCAATTCATGGAAATACTAATTTGCTCTAGAGTCTAGAATATGGATTTTGTTTACTGTGGAAGATGAATACAAGGAAACGTATACTAGTGCATCTTGTCTTTGTGACCTGGGCTTCCAAGAGAAGTGTGACAATTCCATCATCAAAGTAACAAATATAAGAAATATTTTCAAGTCAAATTCAACTGTCCTCAATCTGTCTGCTGTAGTGTTATAACTTTGATTCTTTTGTCGCACTGTGATGGGTTGTCACCATGATCATACAATAATCACAAAGAAAATGTTCTCGACATGTTTTCAGTTACTTGTTATTGCAAGTCGTCTGATTGAAAGTGATAGCAAAATCGAACCACCCGATTGAAAAAGTCAAAAGCCCAGCTAGATAGACGTTCATGGGGAAAAGTGCCAAAAAAGTCATAAACTTTTTGTTATTGTGCCGATTTAGTCATAAACCTTTTTTTAGTGCCGATTTAGTCCTAAACCTTTTTAAGTTGTGCCGATTCAGTCCTTTCCGGCCAATTTGGCCGGATTTTGCTGACTGGACGCCGGCCGACTGACGTGGAAAGCTTTTATTAATATTTTAATATTTTTGAAATTTTTTTATTTTTTTTTTATTTTTTTATTCCTCCAGCCGGTCGCCGAGATCCGGCGACCGGCCAGAGGCGACGGCCGGCGAGGTCGAGGTCGACCTCGCCGGCCACCTCGCCAGTGGCCGCGGGGGCTGCCTCGCGCGGGGCGGCGAGGGCGAGCCTCGCCCGCCCCGCGCGAGGCCGCCCTCGAGGCCTGGGCGGCGAGGCTCGCCCTCGTCGGATCTGGCGAGGGTCGAGCCTCGCCCATGGCCGGCGAGGGCGAGCCCCGCCAGCTTGCGGGATCTGGCGAGTGAGGGGGTTCGAGCAGGGGGAGAGAGTCGGAGGGGTAGACCGCCGGCCACCGCACCTGAGCCGCGGCCGTCGGCCTACGGCCGCGCCTGGTTTCAAGCGCCGAAGCTCCGGTAGGCGTCGGTCCTTTTTTGTGCCTTGCGTTGGTCGGACCAGGCCGGAGCTCGCGGCCAAGCCGAGGAAACCCTGGCCACGTGAGACCACCGCCGCAATGCTGCCGCCCGATGCCGTCCACCGCTGCTCGCCGACCCGCCGCCATATCCAGCGAGCTGGCGCGGCTCGCCCTCGCCGCCTAGGCCTCGAGGGCGGCCTCGCGCGGGGCGGGCGAGGATCGCCCTCGCCGGATCTGGCGAGGTCGAGGGCGCCCTCGACCTCGCCAGATCCGGCGGGCGAGCGCCCTCGACCTCGCCAGTGGCCGCGGGGGCGGCCTCGCGCGGAGGGCGAGCGCCCTCGACCTCGCCAGATCCGGCGAGGGCGATCCTCGCCCGCCCCGCGCGAGGCCGCCCCCGCGGCCACTGGCGAGGTGGCCGGCGAGGTCGACCTCGACCTCGCCGGCCGTCGGCTCTGGCCGGTCGCCGGACCTCGGCGACCGGCTGGAGGAAGAAGAACAGAATAAAAAAATAATAAAAATAAAAATAAAAATAAATAATAAAAGTAAAAAAAATCAAAAATATTAAAATATTAATAAAAGTTGTCCACGTCAGCCGTCCGGCGTCCAGTCAGCAAAATTCGGCCAAATTGGCCGGAAAGGACTGAATTGGCACAACTTAAAAAGGTTTAGGACTAAATCGGCACAAAAAAAAAGGTTTAGGACTAAATTGGCACAATAACAAAAGGTTTAGGACTTTTTTGGCACTTTTCCCGACGTTCATGTGACTATGCATAAGAGCCACTCCATTTGATAGCTTCCTGAAGGTTATAGAATCATTGTTTCTTCTTCGACAAGAATTTATCTGAATCAAACTCCTGAACATTGTTTTCCTATGCAATACTTCCCAATTTTGAGCAGCCCACATTGTTGATATGGGGAGAGCAAGATCAGATATTCCCCCTGGAGCTGGGTCACAGATTAAAAAGGTGAAGCTTCATTTTATATGAAACTAAGCTTCATTTTATATGAAACTATCTACTTCCCTGCTTTCCTATTTTCCTTTTTTTTTTACTCCCCTCGATACATATGACATGACCGAGGCACAAGATACTGAGCTGATTCTAATGCTGGCATTGGGTCAGGCACATTGGGGACAATGCTGAACTGGTGGTGATCAAGAATGCAGGGCATGCGGTGAACTTGGAGAAGCCTAAGGAATTCATCAAGCATTTGAAGCTCTTCCTTCTGTGATGTAATTGATCAGATTCGTGTCTCCTAATCCATCCGCTAATCTGAGATGACAAAGCTGATTTTTCTGGTTCTGGGCACTGGGTTTCTTGATCACACTATTGATCTGTGATTTTACACACATGGAGTGATGCTTCTTGCACGTTGCCAAGAAAGAAGTCTCCCTAAACAGTGAAAATTGATTATGGAAATATACATGTGTGGCAATTTGTGACCATGATGCTTTTGGTCTTTTAAGCAGAGCCTTCCATGCCTGATCTATTCTTTTCTTTTTGGATAAGTGGATTAAAAATACTAAAATTTTTTCTTGATCTACCAATAGAACGAGAATTTTAATAAAAAACGTTAAAAAAAAAAGAAGGAAAAAGGATAAATAAAATCTTATTTATGGCCATGGCGGTTTGAGCTTCTTCGAACTTCATCGAGCTCTGCCATAGCCACTCGAGCTTTTCCAAAATAAATGTAATAATTCTACTACCGCCGGAAGTTCAGGCTCACGGCATCAGAAGTGCCGGGGGAGATTGAGGCCCTCTTCTCAATGCTTTGTGCTTAATTGATTTGATTCCATTTTTTTTTTATTTTAAGTGTTTGTTTTTGGTTCTTTTGTTCATGTTTAGAAGAAGTTGGAGCGGTTATGTTAGAGAGCTCGAAGAAATTGGAGCGGCCATGGCCGTAGCTCGAAGAAGCTCAAGAGGCTATGGTCAGGAACTTGACTAAGCTTGAGCGGTCGGCAGTTAGGGCCAAGCTTGAAGAAGAATGTTAAAAATTCCGGTTCAAAAGCTTAAATTTTTAGAATAGTTATTAATAGTCTTACAAAATCTTATTAGATTGGAATATATAGGATTTATTATCACTTCCACACCTCTTCCCAGGCCTAATTACTACCTTATGTGGAATTTGAATGATGAAGGTGGATCCACGTACACGAAAGGGATAGCACAAACTCTAACACAATGTTAGAAGGTTTAACAAAAGCTTGAGGTTTTAAAATATTTGGTAATCATTCCATAAAATCTCACACAACAATCAACAATAAAAATAATTTTATTTAAGTGATGTAAGCTTGATGAAGAAGATTATTAGTTAGTTTTTTTTTTTTGGTTAAAAGATTATTAGTTTGTTTGTCTTATCATTTTTTCTTTTTCTATTTTTTGTATCTTTTTTCTTTATCTATATTTTTGATGTTTTGCTTGGTGGATGCAACATTGGCTTTACATGTCTTAAGAAAGTAATAAAAAACCCACGTAAGCATTTTCATGAATCAAATAGGGATGAAAATGACGAAGCAGCTTAATTGTACCAATTTGATAAGTTTTTGGACTCTAATTGCATGGACTTTCGAGATAAGTTTTAAAACTTTTAGTACACTTATTATTCTTATTTATACCAAATTCTAAAAATGAATTCATTTGTGCGGTTTTGGCTCACATATGAAAGAATATACAACAAAAGTTAATATTCTCAAAAATCCTAAATTGGTATAACTATGACAAATATACCAAAACTAATTTTTTTTACTACAAAAAATCTCAAACTGGTACACTTGTGATAAATTTACCATTTGTTAGTTTCAATTAAATTTTATTATCGAATTACTGAGTTATATGACATGTGATAGTTGACTAGTATGCCAATTTATGATTTTATTTTTTATTTGTTACAGTTGTATCATTTTTATATTTTTTTATAACATTAATTCAATTTAATGGATGGTATATTTATCACATATATACCAAAGTGGGGTATTTTTGGCGATCGAACAAATTAGTTTGGGGCAAATTTGTTACAAATATATTAATTTATGATTTTTTGCAGTCATTTGAGGTAAATTTGTTACATGCGTACCAATTTAAGATTTTTCATGATAAAAAAAAAACGAGTTTTGGATAAATTTGTATTTCTTAACGATTTTGTCAAAGATATATGAAGAGACAATAGGTTTTAGTTGTTGGCAAAAAAAATAAAGCAGCCGTGTCTTGCCGGAAGCATGCCAATTTGCAGGAAAATTGTTAATTATTAATCACAAAGGGTTGTTCTAATGGTAAATAGAGGTGGGGGATTTGATTCTCTACCTTTTCGAGGGTTGAGATAGGGAGGCGTCAATGGGGAGAGGGTTGCATTGGTACATGGTGATTTGAAAAAAAGAAGAAGATTATGATAGGACCGGGAAAAGAAATTAATGATTTGTACGATGACGCGTGGATGAAGGGCAAACAGAAGGAGCATCCCTAACCTCGTGTGAAGCAAAGCAAACGCGCCGTCAGGAACCAAATCCTGCTTGGACTATAAAATTGGCGGAAAATCACTTGGTTTTGGAAAACAATCTGGGGTCCTGGGTCGAGGAGTTGGGGTCACCGAGTTAGGTTACTAGGGTCTTGGTTCCGACCGTCGGGTTCCAAGCTTGGTGCCAAAGTCTTGGGTCATAGGTTTAATCGTGAAACTAGGGGTGTCAAAGTAAATTCCAGAAAGTGGGCAACTCCTTTTTATGGGATTTTAAGTACCCAATTTTCTTGACCCCCAAATTTTTTTTTTTTTTGTAATAATATTATTCCAAGAAACATGAACTGATCAACAGTTAATGATTCAATTCTACATCAACTTTAGGTTGGGTCTCAACTTTGGCTGAAGTCCATTTTTTTTAATATTATAAGAGGCACAAACTTCACTTCATGTGTCAATTCTTATCCAAAATTCTCTGTCTTTTAAAAGAACATCAACTTTAAGTTCAGTCTCTATTTTGGTCCGACATTTTTTTTGTCTAATATAAAACTAGCAACTTTTAATCAATACTCAAATGTGGCCCCTATCAGTCTCCATTGAATACTTTGTTCAAAAGAAGAAAAAGAAAAGTCTCCATTGAATACATGTGGAATTATTGGATGGAAACGATGGGGACGGATTCAGGTTTTGTCTGAAACTTGATTTCTTTTATGAGATAACAAAAAGTTCAAGTCAGAATTGGTATGCAAGTTAAAGTTAATGTTTTTTTTTTAATAATATAGATAAAAGTTCGAGCTGAAATTAGAACTCTAGTTAAATTTGATGTTTTCTTAAGGGAATTGGCTTGACAACAGGAAAAAGACACTATAAATGCCATATTTTTTTTTTCTGATAAGTTGAGTACCATATAATTTTTCCGTAAGTCATTTGAGTATTGTAACTTTTTATAAACATTTAGCACAACGGCTTTGTCATGTTGGATTTTTGATACCTAGGTGAATGTTTTTAAAATTTATAGCACTCAAGTAATTAATTGAAAGTTTTAACACTCAACTAAAACAATTTTTAAAATTATGACATTCAAATATTCGAAAAGGAAGTTATAATATTTAAATGCCGTACAAAAATTATGACATTTATAATGTCTCGACGGACAACTAATTGAAAAACCTTGGTTGGACATTTGTATTTTTGTAATCAATGGACCCTAGGAGTAGGATTGCATGGTGCGTCAAAGCTGGCTTCGACGGTACCAAAACGAAAACCTCTACCTCGTCACGATGGTAATACGCAGATTCTTTGACCCATTGGAGCACCAAGAATGTGGAAAACCAATTAAGGTTTTTCAATACGAGGTGTGTCATTCGCTTCCTTCAAGGTTAAACAAAGAGAATTTCGCTTCCCTTTCTATTATTTAATTACTTCTTTTTGGGTACTTTTCCATTTATTTTGGCTTTAGCAATATAGAGCACTTTAAAAAAAGAATTGCAAAATAAGTACCGGGGAAGGCGTGAACTATCTATTATACATTCAATAATGGATTAAAAAGAAGTTCCTTGTCATGCCCGTAAATATTAGAAACTATTTCATTTCTCATTTTATTCGTGAATTTTCAGTTAAGCTTTGCTAGCATAATAGTTTTTAATCTACTGTTAGAATAATGTATTATGAGTTGCAAATTTTTTAAGGAGTGGATTCTATAACGATTTATAATTATTTTTTACTTATTTTTTATGACAAAAAATAAATTATTATTCCCATAATAGATTAAGGATACTCATTTAAGCATTTCCCTTTTTGATTTGAGAAATGATTTGGTGAAAGTCCTTAATTTATTGTGAGAACAAAAGTCTATTTTAATTATAAATTATTGTGAAGTTTACTCATTCGAGAATTTATGACTCATAATAAACTATTATTAATATGGTAGTCTTAAAAACTGTTATACTAACAAAACTATTTCAATTTTATAAAACCAGCAGGAGGTAAGTGGCATTGGGTCTTCAAAGTCAATTTCTCTTTGGGAGTGGAATTGGGTCTTCAGACAATTTCTCTTTGGGAGTGGAATTGGGTCTTCAAAATCAATTTCTCTTTGGAATGCATATTGTATTGAAATTATTAATGCATGGAACCCATGTAGCTGAGTTGACCCAGGGCTTGGCCATGAAGACTGGTCAAACCTCGCACATATAAATAGAGACTTGCTCCAATTGCTGTAACTCAACATTCGAAGATTCAACTGTTGAAATTGCTCAGGTATGTGCCCTTTTTTTTTCCTCTTGCACATTAAATATGCATTCAAGTTTGATGAATTTTAACTAGAGGTTTTTTTTTATAAATATATTAAAATATCAATGTGAGTTTAAATATTACATCTATAGGGATAGTTATAAGCGAGAAAGTTGGTCGAGTCTCTGTCGAGTCAAATTCGATCGGAAATTTGGTCTGATCCCAGTTGAAGTGCCGTCAATTGTGAAGAAATAAAAGTTTAGTGCCGATAATAAAAATCAATGTTAGTCAACTTGATTGCAAAATCTACGAATACTCGCAGAAAAGCAACACTTTTAAAAGATTTTTTTTTTTAAATGCCCACTTGTATTGCTTAGCAAAATTAATGTAATGAAATTATTTTCATCATTAATAATTATCTATATGAATCGATTGCTATTAGTAATAAAAATATTTTCTGTTGATTAATTAGTTAATTTTCTTAATATTTCATAATTTTTATCCACAGGATGGGTACCGCAATTCTCAGAGGGACGTTTGAGTCATTTGAGGATGAAAGCAAGAATGGTACGCAGTATGGGCATTTTGAATTCAATCTGCATTTATTCATATATATATATATATATATATATATATATATATATATATATATATAATATGTATATTTAATTGACAAAATCATGTAATTTTTCATGCAACCAATATAAACAAATATGGTTGGTCAATTTCGCATATGACTGATCAGTTCCATAACTTGAGGAATGTAGACATCGAATTCGTCAAAGTTGTTTGTAGCAACTACCAAGTCAGTACATTTACCATGGTATCGCCCAAAGCCTGCGGATAAATAAATACAGCTTCGTTTATTCTGTTCAAAGAAGCAGGAAATGAGAAGCCGAGAAACGCCGGAGCTACGCAAAAGCTCGACGTGAAGATCGTGAATGCTGTTCGTGTTTCTCCGGCGAGGGAAACTTTTGGCGGGCTCTACGCTCTCTCGAACCTCGACCAGACCTTCCCGTACGTGATTGAGATCGTGTTCACCTTCGAGGGCGAAGGGAGGGGAAGGCGTCCCGCCGCGATCGAGACAATCAGAGAGTCGCTGGCCAAGGCATTGGTCGAGTTCTATCCGTTTGCGGGCAGACTTGTCGTGGGGAGCGACGGGAGGATGGCGGTGAGATGTACTGGAGAAGGTGTCCCGTTCGTCGAAGCGACGTCGGAGGATGATATCGCAGCGCTGGGCGATGTCAGCACCATCAATGCGGCCATGCTGCGAAAACTCGTGAAGCACAGCGACGGAGCCCCGACCATATTAGAAGTACCTTTGCTGACGGTGCAGGTAAATGCTATTGAAAATGGCGGGTTTCACTAGATCCGACGGTCTTATTTAGTTTAATACACATAAGTAGATATCCACTTACAGTTTATCATGAAATCCAGGTGACGACGTTCAAGTGCGGAGGGATCGTCGTCGGCATCGTCATGAATCACGTCCTTGTCGACGGGAAAGCCCTCACGGACTTCATAGCTTGCTGGAACGACCTGGCTCGAGCCAAGCCGCCATCAGTTCTTCCCTTTCTTGATCGATCGGTGTTGCGCCCGAGGCAACCTCCGCACGTCGATCTCCCCCACCACGAGTATGCTCCGAGAGATCGGCTGCCCGGACTCGTGGTTGACCCCCAAACCAAGCCCCTCGTTTACAGATCGTTCTGCTTCAAGCCACACGCTCTCATTCAGCTCAAGAAAGCGGCAAGAATCACAACCCAGAATGGCTCTTCCGTAGTCCCAACGACCTTCGAAGTCATATCGGCGATCGCGTGGATCTCGCGAACCAAAGCTCTCGGAATCGGTCCTCACGAGACGACGAAGCTTCTCACTGCAGTTGACGGCCGCCCCAAGTTCGACCCCCCGCTGCCGAGTGGCTACTTCGGGAACGGCATCGCTTGGTCCTGCGCTGAGTGCAGCGCCGGCGAATTGATCCGCAAGCCCTTCTCATTCGCTGTCCAGACCGTGCGTGAGGCGCTCGCATCCGTCACCGAGAGTTACATAAGGTCGGCCATCGACCACGTCGAGCTGAACAGGGTCCTTGTCGAATGCGAGGGTAACGCTTGCTGCATCAGCAAGTGGAGCCGGCTCCCTTTCTACAAGATGGATTTCGGGTTCGGGAGGCCATTCCAGGTGGCGCCGGCGAGGGTCCCCGACAACGTCATCTTGGTCGCTTCTCAGAGCAGGGAGAGCGGCGACTTGGTTGTGTCTCTGGGGCTTACTCGCGACGCCATGGATGTTTTCTCGAAGTTGATTCAGCATGAGCTCACGCTGAAAAGCAAGTTCTAGTCTCATCCATGGATATGAGTATATGAAGCTTAGTTTTCGCGCCCCTGGTTTTAAGTTGGACTAGCGCAGTGGTGTTGCGTTGCTTGTGCCTGTTGTTTTATATGATATGCTTCTATCACTAAAGTGATGTACTTTCCAAAAAATGGAATCTTATAGATGCAAATGTCAATTTATGAAAGAGCGCCCATAGCATACACTAGTAATGTGAAAAAAAGTTCTACGCATGTAGTTTTGTACACCATTGATCGGACATTAAGAGTAAATTAAGGGCATACGAGGCCATTTGTGTGAGAAAATATTAACTGCACAAGTTGTGGAAGGAAAAGAAAGTGAAACAAAGAAAATAAAAAAGAAGGGAGAAACGGCAAAGAAGAAGAGAAATGGAGGTGCGAGTCTGCAAGAGGAGAGAGACAAGGAGAGAAAAATCTGACAAATGGGCTATTCGTGGACACAACGCATAATAGATGGGCATCTACTTTGTGATGCTAGCACAACTTGTGCAGCTAATATTTTTCTTAATTTTGAGTAAGACTAGCATAGTGATGTTGCGCTCCTCGGGACTGTTGTATTATATGACATGCTTCCATCAATGAAGTGATGTACTTTCTAAAAAAAAGGAATCTTATAGATACAAATGTCAATTTATGAAAGAGTGAACGTAGCATAAAGTAACGTAAGAAAGTTTTACACAGGTAGTTTTGTACACCATTAATATGATATTGTGACTAAACTAAGGGCAAATAGATAGTTCGTGTAAATTTTTTCTTTACACAGGTGGTGCGCGCGCTACTTTTCTTTGTGAAATAATGGGTTTGTGTGGAGTGTTTGGTAAAGTGCCATTTTCATTGTCTATATATCTTTAGCATCAGGAAGATTATTGTTGGGTTGTCATCATCCATGTTGGGTATTCATTAATGTACAAGTGTGAGCATACCATAGAGAAAAATTTCCTATCGGGTAATTGAAGAGGGATTTTTTTTTTTTTTTGAACAGAGAAGAGGGATTGAGCAGTTAATAAATTTACTAGACTTATAATTTATTGATTTAAACTCTTAAATAAATGTGATTTACTAATATGATTTTTTGATGGGTTCATATTCTTGAAAATCTACTCTCCAAGATAAGTTTTATTCTTTCCAAGAGTTTTAGAATTTTGAGAACCAAAGAGATACAATTGTCCATGTGCTGCTATTGAACAAAAGGTCCAATATTTATATTGTAGGTATTAACTTTACTAGATTTATAATTTATTAATTTAAACTCTTAACTAAATGTGATTTACTAATATGATTTTTTGATGGGTTCTATCACGACCTCTTTTTTTTCGGCGCCCGCGATCGGGTACGAGCGCCTAAAGGAGGCTAATGGCTTGGCTGAAATTTGTTATGCTTGGACTCTCCCAAATCCACCAATTCACGACTTAATGATCCAAGTCTTTAACTTGTAAGTTAATTTTAAAACGGAGTCGCCACTAATCGATTTGGGGTGGGTCGATACGTAACCAGAGAAATTAGGATCGGATACTTGATTACACTAGTTAATCACTAATGCCCTTTCGGTACCTAATTTTGTTTAAACCCTAAGAATTTTTGGATTTTTGAAGGATTTTCCATTCATTTATTGAGGAAAAATATTTTTTTGGGTCTTTTTCTCATTTTTTGTCATAAAAAGCATTTTTTGATTTTTTGATCTTTTTCTGAAAATATAAATCATTTTTTGAATTTTTCTGACTTTTTTTTTGGCTTTTTTGGGAAAATATGGACATTTTTGATTTTTTTGATTTTTTGGAAAATAAATTAATTTTTTTATTTTATTTATTAAAATATTATTTTTATATTAAAATATTAATATATTTTTTTAAAAAGACCCGGGTTGGGTTCCCGGGTTGGGACCGACCCGGAGTCGTCTGCTCATAGCCTGGACGGGCCCTTTTTTGGTTTTTCTTTTTAAAAAAAAAACACAAAAGCCCAAACGATTTGGCCCGCTTTCGTAAAAAACTCCAGCCCAAAAGCTTCCTGGCCCACGCGCACAACCTGGCCTGGGGAAACCGTACCTGGAAACAAGGAAACCGGGTCGCGACAGACCCGCGAATTGACCCGGTTCGTGGCCTCCTCTACCCCTTGCTCCCTCGCGGCGATGATGAGAGGGCCTGTGGCGTCACCGGGTGGACGGCGGCGACGGCGGAGACGACGGGCTTGATGGCGACGATGGTGGAGACGACGGAGACGACGATGGAGACGACGACGACAATCCGCTTATGAGGACAGCGAGGGCGAGCGACAACGGGTCTGTGATGGGGATTTCAGTGGTGGCATGGTTCGAAAGGGGGGGAGACGCGACGGCGGCGACACGACCGGCGGTGGTGACGGCTACTGTTACCTGTCTGTAACGAGGTGGCGAACGGTGGCGGTGACAGGGCAGCGACGGCGTCGGGGCTGCGGTGGATGGCGAGCGGCAACGATCGAATGGCGATGACGATGCAACCGGCAGCGGCGGCGGAGGTCACTCGACTCCTAGATCTGGCCTTCTTGCTCGGATTCCTCTCTCACTCAGCCTCCACACGCTCGAATCTCTCCCCCCCTCGGGCTCGCTCGCTGCCGGCCTCCCCCGAAGTCTCTCGGAGGGGGGTCGGTTTGAGTTCGCGACCCAATTTTTGCCTTGCTCGCTCTTTGAGCTCCCCGAAGTCTCTCAGGGACCCCTCCGAACTCGCTCGCTTGTGTGTTCTTCGACCGAGGTTGTGCCTCGCTATTTATAGGCGAGGGGGCGGCTGGTCGACGGGCTTCGACCATCGGTCTTCGCACGCCGAACTGACGCCCGCAGCCAAACCGGCGTCCCATCCTCGCTCCTCCAACAAAGCGTGCTCGGCATTGAAGGCAGCTAATAATGGCGCCTGAGATCTGTCTCTTCCGGCCGACGTCGGCCTACCCTCCTCAGCAGTAGGTTGTCCTTCGCGCGTCGGCATCCTCTGTGCGCGTGAATTGCAGAGGCGTAGGGGAAGAAGAGGGAAGAAGAAGGAAGAAGAAGAAAGAGAGGGGGTTGGGCCGAGTCGCGCGGGTTGGGCCGGTGGGGGCCTGCGCAAGGGAGAGAAAAAGAGGGGAGGGGTTGGGCTTCTGCTTTCTTTTTTTTTTTTCTTTTTTTCTTTTTTTGGTTGTTTTGTTGTTTTTATTTATTATCTAAAAAAAGGAAAAATAAAAGAAAATAAGACCTAATTAATAACCTAATCACAATTTAGGTGTCAATAGGTTCATATTATTGAAAATCTACTCTCCAAGATAAGTTTTATTCTTTCCAAGAGTTTTAGAATTTTGAGAACCAAAGAGATATAGCTACAATTGTCCATGTGCTGCTTTTGAACAAAAGGTCCAATATTCATATTGTAGGTATTAACTTTCCTAGACTTATAATTTATTAATTTAAACTCTTAAATAAATGTGATTTACTAATATGATTTTTTGATGGGTTCATATTCTTGAAAATCTACTCTCCAAGATAAGTTTTATTCTTTCCAAGAGTTTTAGAATTTTGAGAACCAAAGAGATATAGCTACAATTGTCCATGTGCTGCTATTGAACAAAAGTTCCAATATTCATATTGTAGGAAATGCTTCTAGTCCCAAAATAAGTAATTTTCATGATGAATACCCTGCAAAGCATGAATTGCATTATATATGTTTAATGAGGGACTAACATTAATTCCTGGTCGTGAATTTTCAATTTTATAAAATCAGGAGTAAAAGTGGAACTAGGTCTTCAAAGTCAATTTCTCCTTTTAATGCATATTGTATTAAATAAATAAATACATGGAACCCACATTGCATGAAGACCTGGCGACCCTCGCACACATAAAAATAGGCGTGCTCCAATTGTTTTACTAAATTGTCCATGCTTCAACTGTTGAAGTTCTGCTGGTGTGTGCCTCTCACTTTTTTGGATTTGAGGTGCACATTTTAATTTGACATATTGTTAGGGTTAATTAGGATATTTCTTTTGATTATCCTCATCTCTCAAGATTGCGCTTATATTTCATTTAGATTATGCATATCCTTGATTGTTATTTTATTTTAGATAGTCATTTACCTATCTTATGTTCTCTTCTTCTACACACATTAAAATACATAGAAATTTCACAATAATTTCTTCCCATTTTTTATATTTCAAGTTATACCAAAAATAGTGATGATGATTTTTGTAATATTTTAATAAATTTTATGAAATTTCTTTTTTCTTTTTCCTTTGTAGGATTTTCAGCCAACGAGATAACTTGGGCCCTAGCAATAGTTATTGACTCATGTTGGCAATAGGCAAAGGCTTCATTCTCTTGCTTGGATTTAGGCGAGGGCCCAAATGCCCTCACCCTTAGGCTAAGAGTGGAAACATATAATAAAAAAGACAAATAAGGGGTTTTAAATAATTTGAACTTAAAAAATCTTCCTTTGATACCGTGTATGATGTTATGAGACTTTTTTTGTAGTGTTATTTTAGAATGAATCACTTAAATCTTCAACTTAGAAAGCGATAAATATTAGGGGCATGCAATCAGGCCTATTCAACCTTGCAACCAGCTCATCTTGGTCGGTTCATACAAGACTAGTTTGGTGCCTTTGTAAAATATTTGGAAATTGACTTTGATAGGTTTGGTTTCTATACATTGTAATGGTCGGTTCTACCCAAGAACCAAACTTGTCGAGGCTGGTTCTAGGTAGAACTGGTCAAAACCAGCACAAAATCTGGGAACTTTTTCGCATGACTACTTCTCTCTCTCTCTCTCTCTCTCTCTCTCTCTCTCTCTCTCTCTCATGTGCGTGCGCGCAAACAGACTCTCAATGGTCTCACTCTCTATCACTAATACTGGATTTCTTTGATCTTTTCCCTCTTGAAAGTTCTCACTTTAGTAGGTTTCTCTCTTTGATCTCACATCTCTCTTCCACAATGAATTACCTCATAGGAGTTGTGGTCTAAGCAGATTTACTTCTCATTTACCAAATCTGATTCCATTTGCTGTTTATAAGACATGTATTCATATTTGACACAATGCATGTTGTATATCTAATTAAAAAAAAAAGGCACATTCCAAAGTCGATCAGTTCAGTATTTGGTTTCAAAATTGGGAATTGATTCCAACAAAATAGTTTGCAAATTACTAGACTGGAAGTTACTCACTTTGTAACCAATCGCCTTAATAGATACATATATAAATACACACACACACACACACATACACATACATATACATATACATATACATATACATATACATATATATGATGCGTGTGTGTGTATATAGCCATGAAAAAAGACACCATCATGGTCCAGTCCCTATGCATCTCAATAGTTGTTTTCAATGACAAATGTTGACACCTAAAATTTCTATTAAAGGGCTTCATATTTTTGTAACCAAACTAGGGCAATCATTGGTTGAATTTGGCCAAACAAATGATAGAGTAATTTTAGCCACGATATGTATTGCCGGCCATCAAGGGGATTTGAGCGTGATCAACACATGAAAAGCAAGAAATTTTAGCTATTTTGGTCATGCTTTTTTCACTCCTTTGGCTTAAACACTCCATTTTATTAGTGTATTGACGACATTTCCTCTTATCTGGCCCACCATTTAGCACGTTTCAATTAAACTCTACCAAAGAAAGTAGTTCCCCTCTTTTTGTTGGTCAAGTGAAGTCAATCCTTTTGTTTTATTTCTTTTTCTTTTTCTTTGCGGTCCCACTTTCCTTCTTACTCACTTCTCTCTGTTCTCTTTCCTACAGTGGATCCTCTTGGTGTCTACCAACAATGATACTATTCGGTAGAGCATTGTCAATCAAGGGCTGGTTGAAGGTTTTCTCGTTTTGGTGGGGTTGTAGTTCTACGGAAGAAGAGGGAGATGAAATTGAGTTTGGTGGGTAGAACCTAATCAATATGCAAGGGAGCACATGTTTGATCCTTCAACCTGAAAAAAAAGGGTATGTGTGGTGTTCTCATTATGGCAAAAGCAAGCGGATCTTGTGCCGACATTTCTTCAGCATTCACAGATACAAGGTTCTCGCTATTTGCTCCAACGGTGAGTATTTGACTGTCATCAGTAAAGTCAACTAAGCTATTGGAGCCTCCGGTGTTATGAGTGAGAAATGCAAGGCTGTAGTTGCTCAGTAAGGAATACCATTATTCATATGTCTTTTAGCAAAGGAAGTGCCACATTATAAATGCTCAGAGATTGGACAACGAGGCCACACAAGAGGACGACGTAGATAGTTCACCAAGAATACATATTATAGACCAGAAAAGAAATTATGGCAACGCAGAAGAGACACTCATGAAGAGAAAGAACCAACCCAGATATTTTTATTTTTATCACCATCTTTGATTCACAAAAGCCACCATCGAGTCATTTCTATTCCTATTGATTTTTTGCGTTGTTCGTCTTTTCAGATTTTTCCTCTCTCATTTTGTCTGTTGGTTTCTTGGATCTTTGAACTGAGTCATAAATGCCAAGTTAGCGCCTTTAGCAGTTTAAAGCCCATTCGCCTCTATTATGTATACGTAGCTTGGTGGCTGCCTTGCCATTATCATCACTAGATCTTTAAGTTTGCACATCACTGCAGGACAAGCCATTGATATCAATCCGTGGTTTTGCTGTAGAAAAAGAAAAAAGTTACATTTTGTCTTGAATTGTTTTCGATAAGTAAGTTGGACATCAAGAGCATCCTTGCCGTTTGATGCAAAGGCGTGGAAGAAGAGAATTGTCTGTAATGGAAAAGACTAGACACAAGGACACCAGGAGTGCCAAAACTTGGCAGAAATGGACATTTAAGTGTCAAAACTTACGAAAATGACACGTTCAATCCAATTTTAATCTGAACTTATTGTTGTCTAATAGAAAATCATCAACTTTTAACTGGTACTCAGATGTGGCCCCTATCAAGTCTCGGTTGAATACATGTGGGATGACACATCTAGTAATAGTATTATTGGATGGAAACTTAGGCCCTGTTTGGCAAAAAGTATTTCTGTTCCTCGGAACAAAATTTTTTGTTCTTTTGTTCTAGGGAACAAAAAAAGAATAGAAACACATTTGGTAAAATTTTTGTTCTCAAAAACAAAAAATCTATCTTTTTGTTCCCGGGAACATATTTGGAACATAAACAAAAAGTAGAAAAAATTTGTTTTTGTTCCCGAGAACAATTTTGAGAAATAATTTTTCTCTCTTCTTTTTTCTTCTTCTTTTTTCTTTCCTTCTTATTCCTTTTGACTAGTCGCCGGCCTCGGCCATGGCCAACGACCGACTGACGAGGGCCGACGACCTCGCCGGGCCACCGTGAGGTCGTCCTCTCCTTGGCTTGGCGAGGCTCGCTTAGTCACTGAGGCCATCGGTGAGGCTCGGCCTCACCTAGATCTGGCCAGGCCAAGGAAAAAAAAGAAAAAATAAAAAAGAAGAAGAAAAAAGAGGAAAAATATAATTAAAAAATTAAAAAATTAAAAAGAAACAACAAAATTATACAAGTTTATCAAACGCATTTTTATTCATGGAATATTTTTTTTTTAGTTACCAAGCGCGTTCTTATGTTCAAAAATTGTTTCTGAGAACAGAAATAGAATAAACTTTTTCTGTTAAAAAATTATTTCCCGAAACAGAAACGTTATCAAATGCGCCCTTAATGGCAAACGGATTTATGTTCCGCCTGAAATATATATATTTCTTTATGAGATAACAAAAAGTTCAGGTTAGAATTGGTACATGAGTTAGAGTTAATGCTCTTTTATAATACAAATAAAAGTTCGAGCTGAAATTCGAACTCTAGTTAAATTTGATGATTTTTTAAGGGAATTTGGTTGATAACAAGAAAAAGATACTATAAGTGCCATAACATTTTTCATAACTTTTCTTTCAAACACTTAAGTATCATATAATATTTTCATAAATCGTTTGGTATCATAACTTTTTATAAACATTTAGCACAATGATTATGTCACATCGGATTTTCGATATCTAGGGGAACCTTTTTAAAAATTTATGGGACTCAAGTAATTAATTGAAAGTTTCAACACTAAATTAATTTTTTTTTTAAAATTATGACACTCAAATGTTTGAAAAAGAAATTATAGTATTCAAATAAGTATTATATAAAAGTTATGACACTTATAATGTCCTTATCTAGAGAGACATCTAATTGAAAAACCTTGGTTGGACATTTGTATTTTGTAACCAATGAACCCAAGGAGTAGGATTACATGGTGCGTCAAAGTCTGGCTTCAACGGTACCAAACGAAAACCTCTACCTCGTTACAATGGTAATACGCAGATTCTTTGGCCCATTGGAGCACCAAGAATGTGGAAAACCAATTAAGGTTTTTCAAATACGAGGTGTGTCGTTCGCTTCCTTCGAGGTTAAACAAAGAGAATTTCGCTTCCCTTTCTATTAATTAATTATTTCTTTTTGGGTTATTTTCCATTTATTTTGGCTTTAGCAATATAGAGCACTTTAAAAAAAATATGCAAAATATCACAAAAAAAAAAGTACCGGGGAAGGCGTGAACTATATATTATACATTCAATAATGGATTAAAAAGAAGTTCCTTGTCGTGCCCGTAAAATATTAGAAACTATTTAATTTCTCATTTTATTCATGAATTTTCAATTGGGCTTTTCTAGCATAATAGTTTTTGATCTATCATTAATATAACATGTTATGAGTCACAAATTCTTGAAAGAACCGATCTTATAATAATTAATAATTATTTAATTTTTTGTGGGAAAAAATAAATTGTTATTTTAACAGTATATTAATGATACTCATGTAAGTATTTCTTTGTCTAATTTGAAAAATGATTTGGTGAAAATCTATAATTTATTGAGCAGTCTATTTTGAATCATAAAAAATTATAAATTATAAATTATTATGAGGCCCAATTTTTTTTAAGAATTTATAATTCACAATAAATTGTTATTTTTATGATAATCGGAAGGTTTTGTTATACTACCAAAGGCCGTTTCAATTTTATAAAACCAGGAGGAGCTAAAGTGGTTTTATAAAACCAGGAGGAGCTAAAGTGGAATTGGATATTCAAAGTCATTTTCTCTTTGGAATGCATATTGTAATGAAATTATTAATGCATGGAACCCACATAGCTGGGTTGACCCAGGGCTTGGCAGCAAAGACCTGTCAAACCTTGCACATATGAATACAGACTTGCTCTAATTGCTGTAACTCAACATTCAAAGATTCAACTGTTGAAATTGCTCAGGTATGTGCCTTTTTTCTCTTGCACATTAAATATGCATTCAAGTTTGATTAATTTTAACTAGAGCTTTTAAAAAAAAAAAAATTAAAATATTGATGCGAGTTTAAATATTACATCTATAAGTGAGAAAATTGGTTCGTGTCTCTATCGAGTCAAATTCGAGCGGAAAGCTGGTCAAATCCTAGTCTAAAGTGCCATTAATTTTGAAGAAATAAAAGTTCTATGCCCATAATAAAAATAAAAGTGAGGCAACTTGATTGCAAAATTTATGAATGCTCATAGAAAATCAACACTTTTAAAAGAAAATTTTTCTCAAAATGATTGCTTGTATCATTTAATAAAATGAATGTGATGAAAATATTTTCATCATTAATGATAATCTATAGGTATAGATTGTTACTAATAATAATAATATGGTTAATCGATTAATTTTCTTAATGTTTCATAATTGTTATCCACAGGATGGGTACCGCAATTCTCAGAGGGACGTTTGAGTCATTTGAGGATGAAAGCAAGAATGGTAGGTAGCATGCGCATTTTGAATTTAATCTGCATTTATTCAAATATATAATAATATATGTATATTTAATTGACAAGATCATGTAATTTTTTCCTGCAACCAATATAAACAAATATGGTCGGTCAATTTCGCATATGATTGATCAGTGTAAGAGTTTTCCTAATGTGGACTACTTAATTAATACTGTAATTTACCGTTTTACGGGGTTGGTATAAGATGAGATAAACTATTTCTTAATTAGTTTAATATGGGGTTGGCTAGTGTGGGCCGAGTTAAACTGGGCCCGTAATGAGAGGGCCTGGTTGGAAGTTTTTCCTCTAACCCTAATTCTCATAAGTATTCTTACAAAGGAAGCGTTCATCTAGCGAAGAGTGAGGGAGCCGTCTCATTGAGACTTTGAGACTCTGATACAGAGGGTAATGGAGGAGAAAGATTAGGGTAACAGAGGAGAAGAATTTGGATGGATCATTGCTTTTTTGCTTTTCCATCAAACGATGTATTCTAAAATAGGTGCGTTAATTTGTCTAATCGATTGTCTGTGCTCTTGTTCTAATTATGAAGATCACGAGATTGCATGTTTTGCATTTTACAATCAGTTCCATAGCTTGAGAAATGTAGAAATCGAATTCGTCAAAGTTGTTTGTAGCAACTAGCAAGTTGTACATTTATCATGGTATCACCCAAAGCTTGCGGATAAATAAATACAGCTTCGATTATTCTGTGCAAAGAAGCAGGAAATGAGAAGCCGAGAAACGTCGGATCTACGCGAAAGCTCGATGTGAAGATCGCGAACGCGGTTTGTGTTTCTCCAGCGAGGGAAACGTTTGGCGGGCTCTACGCTCTCTCGAACCTTGACCAGACCTTCCCGTACGTGATTGAGATGGTGTTCACCTTCAAGGGCGAAGGGAGGGGAAGGCATCCCGCCGTGATCGAGACGATCAGAGAGTCTCTGGCCAAGGCATTGGTCGAGTTCTATCCGTTCGCAGGCAGACTCGTCATGGAGATCGACGGGAGGATGGCAGTGAGATGCACCGGAGAAGGTGTCCCATTCATTGAAGCGACGTCGGAGGATGACATCGCAGCGCTGGGCGATATCAGCAGCATCAATCCTGCCATGCTGCGAAAACTCGTGAAGCACAGCGATGGAGCCCCGACCATATTGGAAGTACATTTGCTTTCGGTGCAGGTAAATGCTATTGAACATGTTGGTCGTGCTGATTCTGGTGTGCGCCTGCATTTGTTCATCGATGAATCATATATTAGAGAGATTGTACGAGAATTATGGCTACTTTGTGCGAGATTTTTCTTTTGGGACAAGATAGAAGGAGCAACATAGTGCTTTTGAAAAACATAGTGCTTTTGAACAATTTATCTAACAGAAAGAGATCGTTTCTGCACTGCTTTTTATTTATTTATTTATCATTCAACCGCTTGCGGAGCAGCATGTTCTTCTGGACTCGTGCAAGGGAATTTAGACTTTCCAAGACTGACATACACATAAGTAGATATCCACTTACAGTTTATCATGAAATCCAGGTGACGACGTTCAAGTGCGGAGGGATCGTCGTCGGCATCGTCATGAATCACGTCCTCGTCGACGGGAAAGCCCTCACGGACTTCATAGCTTGTTGGACCGACCTGGCTCGAGCCAAGCCGCCATCAGTTCTTCCCTTTCTCGATCGATCGGTGTTGTGCCCAAGGCGACCTCCGCGCATCGATCTCCCCCACCACGAGTATGCTCTGAGAGACCGGCGGCCCGGACGCGTGGTCGAACCCCAAACCAAGCCCCTCGTTTACAGATCGTTCTGCTTCAAGCCACACGCTCTCATTCAGCTCAAGAAAGCGGCAAGAATCGCAACTCAGAATGGCTCTTCCGTAGTCCCAACCACCTTCGAAGTCATATCGGCACTCGCGTGGATCTCGCGAACCAAAGCTCTCGGAATCGGTCCTCACGAGACGACAAAGCTTCTCACTGCAGTCGACGGCCGCCCCAAGTTTGACCCCCCGCTGCCAAGTGGCTACTTTGGGAACGGCATCGCTTGGTCCTGCGCTGAGTGCAGCGCCGGCGAATTGACCCGCAAGCCCTTCTCGTTCGCTGTCCAGACCGTGCGTGAGGCGCTCGCATCCGTCACCGAGAATTACATAAGGTCGGCCATCGACCACATCGAGCTGAACAGGGTCCTTGTCGACTGCGAGGGCAACGCTTGCTGCATCAGCAAGTGGAGCCGGCTCCCTTTCTACAAGATGGATTTTGGGTTCGGGAGGCCATTCCAGGTGGCGCCGGCGACGGTCCCCAACAACGTCATCTTGGTCGCTTCCCAGAGCAGGGAGAGCGACGACTTGGTTGTGTCCCTGGGGCTTACTCGCAACGCCATGGATGTTTTCTCGAAGTTGATTCAGCATGAGCTCACGCTGAAAAGCAAGTTCTAGTCTCATCCATGGGTATGAGTACGTGAAGCCTAGTTTTTGCGCCTCTTGTTTTAAGTAGGACTAGCGCAGTGATGTCGCGCTGCTTGTGCCTGTTGTTTTATATGATATGCTTCCATCAATAAAGCGATGTGCTTTCTAGAAAAGGGATCTTATAGATACCAATGTTAATTTACGAAAAAGCGGCCATAGCATACACTTGTAATGTGAAAAAAAGTTCTACGCTTGTAGTTTTTTTACACCATTGATGGATATTAAGAGCAAATTAAGGGTATAGGAGGCCATTTGTGTGAGAAAATATTGACTGCACAAGTTGTGGAAGGAAACGAAAGTGAAAAAAGAGAAAAATAAAAGAGAATGGGAGAAACGGCAAAGAAGAAGAAGAAGATAAATGGAGGTGCGAGTCTGCAAGAGGAGAGAGACAAGGGAGAAAATATTCAGTGGTATGAGCCCACCGCGTCATTTCTCCCGATGGTTGAGACCCTTTTGTAAATGTGCATCTATTTTGATTCGAGCAATCCCCGATTTCATTCTATTTTCGGAGGGAGAAGAACAGTAAAAATATCATAATTTTGACACAACAATCACTTGATTGTCATAACTTTTTTTTTTTGCTCACTTAAGTATTACATCAGAGTAAAATCAATCATTTGAATGTCAATTTCAGAAAATCATCTTACATGAATTTTTTTAAAAATTTGAGTTTTTGAAATTTTTTGGTTTTTCTTTTACTTTTTTTTTCATTTTTTTTACTCACCTAGAGCTAGAGAGGGCCTTTGCGATTGAGGTGAGGCAGCCCTCGCTCAGTGTGGCCATGCGGCCCTCCCCTGTTTTGGGCAGCCATAGATGAGGCCGCCTTGCCCTTGGCCCTCACTTGGACAAGGGTTGTGGCTAGTGAGGGTTGTTGGTGACCCTTGTTGGTCCTAGAAAAAGGGAAAATAAAGGAAAATGAAAAATTTAAAATTTAATACAATAATAAAGGGTCGTTGGTGATCCTTGTTGGTCCTTAAAAAAAGGGAAAATAAAGGAAAATAAAAAATAAAAAATTCAATACAATAAAAATAATTTAAATATTAAAAATTATTAACATCAAAGCAAACGAAACCACATAGGACGACTAGTATTCACGTTGGATTTTCCGGCAAGGCAAATTGTTGATGACACTTATGTGATCGATTTTTCAAATTTGTATCACTCAAGTGAGCAAAAAAGAAAAGTTGACACTCTTGCTATTCTCACCCTATTTTCAAATAGCTGAACTCCAATGAAACTGGATGACCATTTCCCTTGAGATAAAAAAATTCCCGATTCATCTTTCCTTGAGACCTGCAATCCATCTCTCTCTCGGTCAATCTTGAATCATGAACTTGTTTGTCTATTTTTGAAGTTGCATTTCTTTGATGTATTCGTTTTTGTCTGGGTAAGATAGTGTGGTGTAATTTTGATTAAATTTCCAATACTAATAATGTTTACATTAAGAAATCGTTTTCCTAAACAATTATTGTATTGAACACCGCCGGTTCCAATATCATCGTGGGTCGACATTAATCAGATAGTCGACGTCGGCCAACGATTCCAACTAAAAAATGGCTAAGAACTCCAAAAAACTAGGTAAAAGGGAGGGGCTTCATGTAGTTGACGTAAATCGAGACCGAAGTCTCGCCCGAGAAAGAAGTCAATTAAATGTTCCAACTGCCAAGGACAGGAGCACGTGGCTTTAATATATGAAGCATGATTATATTATACACATATAAACTCACGCACATGTGCATTAACGTTGTCTTTATTTTGCCAAAGACACCCACCCTGTCCTCTAGTGCGCAAATGTTGTAATTTATTTTGAGATAAAGATATCATAAGTAATATAATTTTCATACGATGCTTATTTGTGACATCCAGAATTTTCAGTATTGTTCTCTATTAAATTAATCGGGCATTTCATTGACGTGTCTATAGGGTTGTTCTCAGAGCTGATCACTCTCGAGATAACTAGACTAGCTGGGTATGCCATTAAAGAATATTAAGGTAATAGACTTAAGAATTCGACCAGGAAGCGGCTTCTCGACCGTGTCCATCTTTAGAGGTCATTACTGCACAGTTAAATATCGAATTGAGATCAGAGATAGGTCGGTTCGACTGAGATGTGTGGCCGATCGTGGGTGACTCCACTAAATTGGAAAATTCTCGTCGACCGGCACTAATTTGATTTTCTGTCGTTTTGGTACCCTGTGTTGGTAATCGAGCCCTCGAGATTTTCACGACAATTGAGAGTCGCCAATGTGTCGAGTGGGTTCATTGTGGTTCAAAGAAAATCGACCACGAGTCAATTGCCCTAAAAAGTTCTGAAAACTACCCGGTAGTCTAGGTCACACTAAAAGCACGCCGGAGTGAAATTAACCGTCGATTTGAGTCAGATTTCAGAAATCGAAAGTTCAGTGATGTCACAAGCTATTTTAGGAACGTCAACTCAGTCTCAGAAGATTTTTCGGAGGTCTCGAGATTTTTACAGAAATTGGGTTCGGACGTCGTGGAAGTTTGGCCGAAGTTCAGATTGGCTAAAGTAATGGGAAATTTGACTTTCGGGTTGAGCCTGTGTGTGTCGAAGATTTATAGAAAATTTCTTGGGATTTTCTACGTCGAAATTGGACCTCAATTTGGGAATTTATTGGAGAAATTAAAGTTCAAATGGTGAAATTCGTATCATCCCCTCACCCTAGCAATATTGGACTACTTGAGAGAGAGGTTATGGAAGTCATTTGGATGGTCTAATGAAGGCCAAGTGTTTTTACTTGGCTAAGAGTGATTCATGGAGATATTCTTGCAAAATATCAAGCTAAGGCCCACCTCTCCCTCATCCTCTTCCCCAAGCTGCCGTGAGCTGCTTCTCTCCCCTTTCCATTTTTTTTCTCTGGCGTGCGACACTTCCAGCAGCAATTGAAGAAGACCCGGCTGCTTCCTTCGAAATTTTCCGAGCATCCACCAAGCTGCCCGAGAAGCTCAGCATCTGCCGAATTCTCCACCGCTTCGTGTCTTCAGCCAGCTCACGCTCGGTCAATAGCGAAGCCAGAAGAAGCCCCGTCGTTGACTGAAGATCCTCACCGCACGAGGTCAAGACTGCCTGTTTCTCCACTATCTTCTTCAACGAGCTGCCACGTTCGGTCAATCGTGGAACCTCTCCACCAGTTGGTTGACCGCAGCAGCCCATGCACGCACGCACACAGACCAGTCACCAGCAACGCCAGCGAAGAAGGCCACCTCCACGCGTCCAGTAGCTGCGGAAGTTATCTCCACGCCTCAGCCGCCCACGAAGACCCGAGTTCCACGCAGCTTCAATTTTTTCTGCCGTTGAAGACCCCTGCAGCTTGTCTCCACGCGGCAGCTCCACCCACTGAACTATTTCGTTCAGTTCAGTCAACCAGCGAAGCTGGTGTTGACCGTGAGGCCTCCACTCACGGAAATCCCCAAGCAGTTTCTTCGTGCGTCTCCAGCCACGCCATCCAGAGAAGCCAAGATCTTCGCAGCATCAGTTGAAGCCGCACGCCAGCGAAGCCAGTCCGCCGATCCTTCAGCAAGCCCACGCAATCCACCGGCCCATTTCAGCAACATCAGGCCCAGCAGATTCAGCTCCGAAGCCCAGCAAAGCCAGCAGTTTTTCAGCCCAAGAGATCAGCCCATTTTCAGCTTAGTTTCAAGCCCGGTTGAATTATCTCAGCTGCAGCCCAGTCCAGTCCATGTGAGTTAATTGGCCAAGCCCAATTTCCAGCAAAGAAATTTGAAGCCCAAGTGAAG
This sequence comes from Eucalyptus rudis, assembly GCA_019915205.1. Lineage (NCBI taxonomy): Eukaryota > Viridiplantae > Streptophyta > Magnoliopsida > Myrtales > Myrtaceae > Eucalyptus > Eucalyptus rudis. Next base: position 53,874 of record JAHMTN010000481.1, read on the forward strand.
TCAGTCCAGAAATTTCAGCAGGCCCAATTCAACTTGGGTCTGGCCCAAAAGCAAGAACAAATCTCAGTTGGGCTGAGATTTGTTGGGCCAAGATCAAGGCCCGGTCCCAAGCCCGCTGGTGTTGTCGAAAGTCCGATTTCGGCCGCCGTCGCGTCGCCGTTGCGGTGATTCGGTCTCCGCTTTTGTCAAGTGAGTTTTACTCACTAAAGCTTTATTAGTTTGCTAATTATGTCTTAGGGTTGGTTAGATTTAATTACATGCACTTAGGTGGTTAGATTAGGTTAGAACAATTAAATTAGTGACTTGAGGATGCATGTTAGGTGGTTAGACCTAGCTATTAGCAAGTAGAAATGTTTGGTTATTTATTGAATGTATCTCGGGATTTTTCCCGACCCGTTTCGGGCTCCAATAAGGCAACATGGGCCTAAATTGGATTTTTTATGTTTATTTATTTATTTTCGAAATTTATTTATTTAATTAATTATTTTTCCGGAAATTCAACCGGGATGGCCGGTGACCGGAATTTCGTGCCGATTGTCGTGGTGCGGACCGTTTATTTATTTGAGCTCTACGTTGTGTGGAATTGAATTTATTGTGGAATTTTAGGAATTGTCCTAAATTGTTTGTTATTGAATATTTGATTGGTAATGGCCAAGCATGGGTATGTAGCGCCAGTACGTTGATGGGCTATATAGTAGGGAGAATGGTGAGACCAATCAGGTACGATATTATTGGACATACGTGGTTCGGTGATTGGAAGTATCACTAGCGAAAACGGCGCCTTAAAGAACGCACGTGAATGACTTATAGACAAACGTGGTTCGGTGATTATGGGAATATCACTGGTGAAAACGGCGCCTTAAAGAACGCACGATGTTGTCTATAGCCGATGTCACCTTGGCGAAAACGGCGCCCTTGAAAGGACACGTGGTTCGGTGATCAAGGTTATCACTGGTGAAAACGGCGCCTTAAAGAACGCACGGTGTCGGTGATCGGTATGTCATTGGTGAAAACGACGCCTGAGAAACACATGTGATTTGGTGAATGAGTACACCACTGAGAATTCGTGGTATGAGTGGGAATGACCTAGAAAGGGTCTGGCTGACATGTAATCGACTTAGTCGATTGATCAATGCTTGATCAGATGTCGTGAATTGTTTGAATGCTTGTGTTTAACCTTGAATTGCAGGTTGGAACTGAGGCCAAGGTAAGTCCTCTGACTCGTGTTGTGCTTAGGCAACCGTATGGCGTATTAGTTTATTAATCGAGTCTTAGTGGGTAGGACTCGCTGAGACGTGGTCTCATTGGTTATTGAATAACCATTTCAGGATCATGAGGAGAATCTAATGAAGAGGAACCTGAAGAGGAGAAAGACGTTTGAGGAAGAAGATGATCCAGAGAGGGATCTTAAATATAACCCGGATGTGGATTGAGATCCCATCCCTTTTGTGAACCCTGTCTTGGTATAGATAGGTATGAGACTTTTATGCTGTAAATAGTATTGTAAATATACTATGAGTTGTGCTGTTAATGAAAGTGTGGTTGTGAATTTCAATATGAAAAATATGGCATGCTTTCCTATCCCATTGTTTTATTGTCTGTGGATTTATAAC
>JAHMTN010000482.1:0-41920 GCA_019915205.1 Eucalyptus rudis
ATAGTTAAATACATATATTTCATCTGTGGACCAACCACATCACGTGACCCAACTAAGACATCCAAACTTAATTTGAAACGAGTGAATAGTGGATCTGGGCGGGGAAGCACGTCCATAAATAAAATATTATACATCGTATGAGAGCAGACCATATCATCATCATCATTTTTTTTTTTGGATATTGTGTTTTTATGAGATCTGGGGGAGGGGATATCGCAGATAAGGTAGATGATTACATATAAAAGAGAGGGAGAATAAATTAATATTTCTTCCATTTCCTGAAGCCCGCAATTTTCTTTTCATTTGTTAGGAAAAATAGAGAATTTCATTTCATTGACCCATCTGAGGATGACATACTCAAGAAATGGCGCCAATTAGAGGTACGGTCGATTTGGAAATTTCTTATTAGAAAAAATCGGCAGTGTACTTGGTAGTTAATTGACGCGGAATAATTATTCAACCAATCAAAAATTATTATATGAATGACAATTTAATTTTAAAATTTCCGATTTTCATTAATGTAATCTTAAATGACCGTGTTGAAGCATTATCCTATATCGATTAAAAACGGTTTTTAAATACTCTCATGTTCATGTGGTTTCTGTTAATTTATTAACTTAAGTTTTTGGAGTTAATTTTCTAATATGATATCGGATTTAGTACTTTATCTTTCATGAATGTGCATCCACGACCCATTAATCCCACGTGCCGTGACTAAAATTTCACGAGGCAAGATAGAGTCGAAATATCACTCGAAGTTAAAGATTGAATTAACATCCTGATAATAAGTTTGAGTTTTTTAATGGTACAAAATAAATGAAGGTATTTGTGGGCAAATTTTCGTGACAGAAAATATTTAGGATATTTATGTGACTAGAATATTTATGTCACAGTGAACATAATTTAAGATTTTTTTTTATCTTTAATTTAGACAAACAGTAAACGTTTACCACATATTAAAATATCAAGAATTTCATAATTTGGGATTGGCCCCAAAGAATTGAGGTCCCATGTCTAAACATGGACCATCATTTACCTTTGGACTCCAACCGCTGTCCTTGTCAAAAGCTGATTAGTGCCAAAAGGTCTCGTCTTTACACCGAGGAGGTTGTCTCTCTGCCTCCTTTGGGTGAATTTATTATTAAATAAATTTGTTAAAACTACGTCCTAATGCCATTAATAAGAATGGTTTTTACAGTTGGGAATTCATCTTTCTTTTTTCTTTTTTTACATTATGGATACTCCTTTAGTTCCCCAGGTTAATGAGATTTGGGTTGGTGCCTTACGTTCACATTGCTAAATATGAGGGGACAGTAATGAAAAAACATCTAAATCCATTACATTTGTGCAAATTCAATCATAAGTCTATTAATTATATTAAATTAATCATAGGCATTTTTACATTTTGCTAATTGAGTTCATCGAGTAAATTTTAATCAGAAATCGTTAATGTGGATATTAATTGCTCTACGTGGCATAGCATAGCTAGGGAAGGTTGATGCTAATGGGAACATGTTTTAAAAATATTTTTGGTTTTTTCTTTTTTATTTTCTCTTTTTTTGAATGAGGATCGGCCAATGTTGTCGGCATTGGGCAAGGGTCGCAACATCCTCACTTAATGCCCTTGTAGTGGCTAGGTAGGGCCGCAATACTCTCATTGGCCAAAGTGAGGGCACATGGCCCCTCACCCAGATCTAGTGATGGTCGTTAGGGGTTAGTATGGTTCATGTAACGACCTGGACCTCATCTCTAGGGTCACGAGCGGTAAGGCTTATATTTTTTGTGACATCACAGGTGTGTCGCCGATCTGTACTTCTTTCTTTTTATAAGTTTTTGAGTTATGCACACGTGGAAGCAATAAATCAACACCCAATCACCATAGTGTTGCAACATCAAAAGTAGTAGGAAAACACATGTGCAACCATATATTTACATATACATGGCATACTACATATGATTACATGTCTTTCCTTTTAATATTACAAGCACTTCTACTTGAGTTAAGCTTTACATACTTGAGCTAAGCATTACACTATAAAAGCATATGGTCCTTTCCAACAGTACATCAACTTCGGGGTAACCCTATCTCCTCTAATGAGATTCTAACAAAAAACAGTTCTCCCTACAAGTGTTGGCGAGAACTCTTTTAATGTTTTGAAGTTGATAAAACTTATTCAGAGTTTAATCTGAAGACTTTCAGACTTTAGTATCAAAGTCTGAAGTATCCCAGACTTTGTGTCAAAGTCTGCCCACACTGACAAATTCCAAATTGAACGCTACTAAAGAATGAAGACTTATCCACATGCGAGATTTTGTTTATTTCTTCAGAAGTTTGATTCATATGACTTATGGATGGCTTTCTAGTTAGATATATCACATACATGATTGATTATCTTTATTGAAATCAATTTAGATAAATAAAATATTTTCGGATTGCAAGTAAACTTGGAAAGTATCTACTTATGGAAACAAAGATCTTGATTGTATAGGCGAACGAGATTGACAGGCTTTCATCACTATCTTCAAACGACTCTAGATCTCCTTGATTGATTCTGTCCAACGGGTAGATTAGAAGAATTCCTTTAGAAAATGCCAACGGTCGAGAAAGTATGAAGGAGTATTTAAGGAGGACTCTTCAGTTGTTCGATAGAGTGCGTGAAAGAGAAATTTCAAAGTTTGAAACTTTCCATTTCCTTGTTACTTCAAATACTGAGCTCAAAGTTGTATATAAAAAAGAGAAACACTTAGTGTGACTTCGTGAGAGAGCAGTAGAGACTCTTCATTGTGAAGTTGAGATCATAAGGTTGTAAAATCTCTTTCGATTCTTAGTGGAATCCATCCAGTAGGCTGTCAGCGTGGAGAGTGGACGTAGGCTTGATCTAAGCCGAACCACTATAATTCCTGTGTTCTTATTCTCTTCCTTAAACTCTTTACTTTGTTCGTAATTCTATTTAACTACTAAAGTCTGAACTTAGTCAAAGTCTGTTGTTCTTAAGACTTTATTTTAATCGCAAAATATTTATACTATTTCTTTTAAAAAATTGTCTTCACACCTATTCACCTCCTCTAGGTGTTGTTACTAGCCCTTTCAATTGGTATTAGAGCCTGTGTGCTTATTTTACTAAAGTGTTTTTACTTCTAAGCTAAAGATCTATGGCTAGTATTTTGGCTCTAGGATTGGTTGAAGGTCAAAACAACACCAGACCTCCTTACTTCGACAGGAAATAGTACAATGTGTGGAAAAACAAAATGAAGGCATTTATGAGATCGAAAGATCCTATAGAATGGGATGTGGTAGAAAAAGTGATCAATCCCAAAGCTACATTAACCTTAGAAAGAGGAAAAGAAGTTGTAGATGTTGGCAAAACAACACAAACAGAATTAACTAAGAGACAAGCTCTTAATGCTAAAACTATCTACTCTTTATACTGCACTCTATCTCCTATTGAGTATAATCGAATTTCTTCTTGTAAAACAACGAAAGAAGTTTAGGACAGATTGCACGTTACCTATGAAAGAACTGATTGAGTAAAGGAAATGAAAATCAACATTCTACTCGGACAGTATGAAGCCTTCAAGATGAAGCCTGAAGAATCCATCACTGATATGTTCAGTTGTTTCAGTGAAATCGTGAATGGATTGGCATATCAAGGACAACCAATCTCAAGACCAACGAAGGTCAATAAATTGCCGCGTCGACTCTCCAAAGACTGGAATTACGTAAAGACGTCAATTAAAGAAACCTAGAGAATCATGCCTCTTTCAGTAGACGAACTAGTAGGCACACTTCAATCATATGAAGTGTGTTAGAGAAAACTCCTTTATTGTTTTGAAGCTAATAAAATCTTTCCAAAAGTCTGATATGAAGACATGCAGACTTAAGTGTTATAGTTTGAAGAATTCTAGACTCTACTGCCAAAGTCTGAAGACTACTAGACTTTAATCTCAAAGTCTGACCTCATTGATAGATTCCAGACCGAATAATGAAGACTTATTCAGATGCGGGTTTATCATCAAGGATTTGGTTCATATGCTTTGTCGAAGATCTTATGGTTGGATATAGTATTTACTTGATTGATTATTCTTATTGGAATCAAGTTGGATATAAAGATCTCTTGAAAAGCGAAGTATACTTGGAATGTTCTACTTATGGAAACCAAGACCCTGATTGTATGGGCGAGCCTGATTGATGGGCTTTCATCACATTCTTAAAATGACTCAAGATCTCATTGATTGATTCTATCCAACGGGTAGATTGGAAAAATTCATTTGAAAAGTGCCAACGGTCATGAATGCATGGAGGAGTATTTAAGGTGGACTCTCCAGTTATTTGTGAGGTGTGTGAAAGAAAAATTTCAAAGTCTGAAGTTTCTTAGTTCTTTGCTATTTCAATTGTCGAGCTTAATTTGTACTTAAAAGAGAGAGTAAACACTTGTGTGACTTTGGAAGAGTGTAGTAGAGTTTCTACACTGTGAAGTCAATGACATGAGACTGTAAAATCTTTTTTAATTCTTAGTGAAATCCAGCTAGTGGGCTGTTAGTGCGGGAGAGTGAACGTAGGCTTGATTTAAGCCGAATCACTATAAACCTTGTGTTTCTATTCTCTTTTCCTGAACTCCTTACTTTAATTCGTGGCTTTATATAACTGTTTAAAGCTGATTACGTTCTTAGTCTATTATCTTCTAAAGGCAGTTTACTTTTACTAAGTCTTGGAAATTCTTTATTTACATCTATTCACTCCCCTCTAGGTGCTGTTACTAGCCCTTTCAATTGTATCAGAGCTTGTGTGCTCATTTTATTGAAGTGTTTTTACTTCTGAGTTAAAGATCTATGGCTTGTGTTTTGGCTCCAGGTTTGGTTGAAGGCCAAAGCAACATCAGATCTCCATACTTTGATGGGAAGGAATACAATGTGTGGAAAAACAAGATGAAGGCATTCCTGAAATCAAAAGATCCCCTGGAATGGGACGTAGTAGAAAAATGGATTATTCCCAAAACTACATCAATCTCAGAAAGAAGAAAAGAAGTTGCAGATGTTGGTGAAATGGCACAAGAAGAAATAACTAAGAGACAAGCTCTTGATGCTAAAGCCATCTACTGTTTATACTGTGTTTTATCTCCTACTAAGTATAACAGAATTTCATCTTGTGAAATAGCCAAAGAAGTCTGAGATAGATTGCATGTTACCTATGAAGGAACTAATTGAGTTAAAGAAACAAAAATCAATGTTCTACTTGGACAGTATGAAGCCTTCAAGATGAAGCCAGGAAAATCCATCACTGACATGTTAAGTCGTTTCATAGAGATTGTAAACGGTCTAACATATCAATGACAGCCAATCTCAAGACCAATGAAGGTCAATAAATTGCTGCGTGAACTCTCTAAAGACTGGAATCACGTGAAGATTTCAATAAGAGAAACCCAGAGGATCATGCCTCTTTTAGTAGACGAACTAGTTGGCACACTTCAATCATATGAAGTGGAGCAAATCAATGAGGAAGAATATCCTAAAGGTAAGAAGTCAATTGCTTTAAAATCTAATGATGATTTTGATTACACAGATTCAGATGATGACATGGATGATGAAGAACTAGCATTCATGATAAGGAAATTTAGAAAGTTGGATAGAAAGGGAAGAAGATTTAATTGGAAAAAGCAAGGCACTCAAAAATTTCAGAACAAATCAACCGAGGATGATGAAGTCAATAAAGATGTGATCTGTTTTGAATACAAGAAAAAGGGGCACATCAGACCCAACTACCCTCTATTGAAGAAAAGAAAAGGAAGAATTGAGAAATACAAAAAGGCTCTCAAAGCAGAGACATGGAGCGATACTGAATGCGAAGAATGCGATGAAGAATATGTCAACATATGTCTAATGGAAAATTCAGAATCAAACTCAGACTTTGAAATAGATTCAAATTTAGACTCAGACTCAGATAAAGAAGTCGAGGTTAGTAATTTAAAAATTCCTGTTAAAGTTTCAAAGTATATAGATAAACTTTATCTTAGCCTCAAAACATCTCTTAAAAGGATCTCCGAGCTGAAGAAGGAGAATTCTAAAATGAAGCAACAGAAAACTTCTTGGAAAGAAAAGTTTGAAAAACTAGATAAAAGTTTTGTTAATTTGAAAGAAAATGCAGATTCTTTTTCGAAGGAAAGTAGTTTTTTGAAAGAAGACATTTCCAATATCACAAAAAGGTTTTCAAAAGGATCTGAGAAATTGGAAAAGATTCTTTCAATACAAAAACCTTATTTCAACAAATCTGGTTTGGGTATGACTCTAGAAATCATTCATTTAATTGATTTTCCAAAAGTGAAGAAAAGAATCAAACAAAGACCCATAAAAACATTTTACAAAAATCATTTTCAAAGAATGTTTATAAAACTTGTTGGCCGAAGTGCTCTCAAATGTTCAAAGTGTAACAGCTCAGAGCATTTCGAGAAAGAATGTCCCAAAGGTTTGGAGACCTTTTAAAAGGGATTGGACAAAACTATATGTAGTACTAAGTCCCCTTGACCCAAGAAGATGTGGGTACCAAAGAAAGCTTGAGTTCTTTTCATAATTGCAGGTCACTATCAAGAAAAAGATCAAGTGATATTTGGATAGTGGTTGTGTTAGAGAAAATTCATTAACTGTTTTGAAGCTAACAAAATCTTTTCAAAAAGTCTAGTCTAAAGACTTGCAGACTCAAGTGTTATAGTATGAAGAACTCCAGACTCCACTGTTAAAGTCTGAAGATCGCTAGACTTTAATCTTAAAGTCTGACCACACTGACAGGTTCCAGACCGACGAGTGAAGACTTATCCAGATGCGAGTTTATCTTCAAGGATTTGATTCGTATGGTTTGTGAAAGATCTTATGGCTGGATATAACATCTTATGATCAGTTATTCTTATTGAAATCAATTCGGATAATCAGATCTCTTGTAAAGCGAAGTATACTTGGAAGGTTCTACTTATGGAAACCAAGATCCTGATTGTATGGGCGAGCAGGATGATGGGCTTTTATCACATTCCTAAAACGACTCGAGATCTCCTTAATTGATTTTGTCCAATAGGTAGATTGGAAGAACTCCTTTGTAAAGTGTCGACGGTCGTAAAGGCATGAAGGAGTATTAAAGGCGGACTCTCCAGTTGTTCGAAAGTGTGTGCGTGAAAGAAAAATTTCAAAGTATGAAGCTTCCTAGTTCTTTGCTATTTTAATTGTCGAGCTTAATTTGTACTCAAAAGAGAGCAAACACTTGTGAGATTTTGGAAGGGTGTAGTAAAGTTTCTACACTGTGAAGTCAAGGATGTGAGACTGTAAAATCTCTTTTGATTCATAGTGAATTCCAGCCAGTGGGCTATCAGTGTGGTAGAGTGGATATAGGCTTGATCTAAACCGAACCACTATAAACCTTGTGTTTCTATTCTCTTTCCTTGAACTCTTTATTTTAATTCATAGATTTATATAACTGTTTATAGTTGATTACATCTTTAGTCTATTATCTTCTAAAAGCAATTCACTTTCATTAAGTTTTACTAAAATTTATTTTAACACTTATTCACCCACCTTTAGGTATTCTTACTAGCTCTTTTAGGCTGCTTTAGACACATGACTGGAGATTCAAATTGTTTTATAAAGCGTGTGCAAATAAATGGTGGAATTTTTTTTTTTTTTGGTGGAAACAACAAATGAAGAATTGTTGGATGTGGGACTATGAAAATTGAAAGTCTCACAATCAACAATGTCTTCTTGGTGGAAGGATTGAATTACAATCTACTCAACATAAGTCAACTGTATGATACTAGATTCAAAATTAAATTCCAAGAAGGCATTTGTTCAGGAACTAGTAAAGATTTTTCTCAATCTTTCACTGGATGAAGACATGGGAATATTTATCTTCTGGATATAAAACCTGAAAGTTTTCAGTGTCTAATATCCATTCAAGACGAAGCAAATCTTTGGCATCGAAAGCTTGGCCATGTTAACATGAAACATATTACCAAGATCTCCTCCAAGAAACTTGTTTGTGGACTTCCCAACTTGACTTATCAAAAGTTTGAATTATGCACGCCATGTGTTTTGGAAAAACAGGTTAGAAACTCTTTCAAACCTTTAAATCAAGTTTCTACTAATCGAGTTTTGTAGCTTCCGCATATGGACCTCTTTGGACCAACCAGAACTCAAAGCATTGGTGGAAAGAGATACTGCCTAGTAATTGTAGATGATTATTCTCGTTTTACTTGGGTTTACTTTCTGGCAAGTAAGTCTGAAATCCTTTCTCACTTTTCAAAGTTTGCCAAGAAAGTTCAGAATGAAAAATGATATGCTATTTCAAGCATACGGACATACCATAGAGGTGAATTTGAAATTTAAGATTTTGCAAAATTTTATAATGATTCTGGTTTTTAGCATGTTTTCTCTTCTCCATACACTCCGGAACAGAAGGTGGTTGTGGAAAGAAAGAATAGATCATTGCAGGAGATGACAAGAACCCTCTTAATTGAGAGTAATATTTCCTCTCGATTTGGGGCTGAAGCAGTTTCTTCTACAGCCTGCTATATCATCAACATAGTATTTTTAAAGCCTATTCTAGAGAAAACTCCTTATGAAGTATTCAAAGGGAAAAAGCCAAATGTTTCTTATTTTTATGTGTTTGGTTGTAAGTGTTTTGTTTTGAAAAATGCAAATGATCGAACTAGTAAGTTTGAGAAAAAATTAGACGAAGGAATTTTCCTTGGTTACTCAACCTTAAGCAAAGCCTACAAAATATTGAACAAGAAGACTCAGTCTGTGGAAGAATCGTTGAATGTCAAATTTCAAGACTTTGTGCAGAATCAATTGAATCAGACTCAACTTGAAGAATCTGAACCTACTCCAAACCTTATAAAGTCTACATCCCTTGAAATGGTTCAGACTTCTGAAAATCAGCAACGAACAAAAATAGAAGATTCAACTGAAGTAGAAGATTAGCAGACCTTCAGACCAACCAGTAATTGGAAGCATAAGTCTAGTCATCCTAAAGAACTCATCATTGGCAACATTGATGAATGAATTTACACCTGATCCAAAAGGCGAGAAGAGTCTAGCGCACTAGCACTTATTTCTAAGATAGAACTCTAAAGCATAGAAGAAGTCCTGTCTGATGAAAGCTGGATTGAAGCTATGTAAGAAGAGCTCAGACAGTTCAGCATCAACGATGTTTGGGAGCTAATTCCTAAACCAAAAGGTAAATCTATTATTGGAACTAAATGGGTTTTCAGGAATAAGGTGGACGAGAAAGGAAAAGTGGTTAGAAACAAAGCAAGACTCGTGGCCAAATGATATATGCAAGAAGAAATGATAGACTATGATGAGACTTATGCACCAGTAGCAAGTTTAGAAGCAACTAGATTATCACTTGCTTTCGCTTACTATAAAAATTTAAGGTTATTTCAAATGAACGTCAAAAGTGCATTCTTCAATGGATTTATCCAAGAAGAAGTCTATGTGGAATAACCACTTGGATTTGAAGATCCAAAAAGGCCAGACTTAGTCTTCAGACTAAAAAAGGCCCTATATGGATTAAAGCAAGCACCTCGAGCTTGGTATGACAGGTTAAGTAAATTTCTAATTCAAAATGATTTTGTTAAAGGAAAGGTGGGTACTACTTTGTTCATTAAAAGAGAAGATAAAGATTTTCTACTTGTTTAAATCTATGTTGATGATATTATTTTGAATCACCTAATGAAAATCTATGCAAGAAGTTTTCTAAATCTATGCAGGATGAATTCGAGATGAGCATAATGGGTGAATTAACTTTCTTTCTCGGATTACAAATCAAACAATTGAAGAAAGAAATTTTCATTCACCAAGAAAAATATGCAAAAAATCTCATCAAGAAGTTCAGATTGGAGAATTGCAAAAAGATTGATATACTAATGTCAAGTTTTTCGAAGCTGGATTAAGATGAAGGGGAAAGAAAAGTTGACTAGAAGCTCTACTGGAGTATTATTGATTCACTTCTTTATCTTACTGCTCCTAGACCTGACATTTTGTTTAGTGCTTGCATTTGTGCTAGATTTCAATCAGATCTCAAAGAATCTCATCTAAGTGCTGTAAAACGTATCATCAAATGTGTTACAACTACTTCAAAACTAAGTCTGTGGTATCCCAAAGAAGGAGACTTTACTCTCCTTGGATATTCAGATGCAGATTTAGCAGGTTGCAGAGTTGATATAAAGTGTACTTCTGGTACTTGTTAACTACTAAGCAACAAGTTGGTGTCTTGGTTCTCAAGGAAACAGAGTACTGTAGCTTTTTTAACAACAGAAGCAGAATATGTAGCTCTTGGAAGTTGCTGCTCTCAAATCTTGTAGATAAAGCAATAGCTAAGAGACTTTGAAATTGAAGATTTATGTACTGAGATCAAATGCGATAACACTAGTGCAATCAATCTCACAAAAAATCCAATTCTTCATTCAAGAGCAAAGCACATAAAAATTTGACACCATTTCATTAGAGATTATGTTCATAATGGAGAAGTAATGATTTAGTTCATTGACTTGAAGAATCAGTTGGCAGACATATTTACAAAGCCACTAGAGAAAAGCCTATTTGAATTTATTCGCATCAGACCGAATATCATATCTTTTATCAGTTAAAGTTTGAAGATGATCAGACTTAGAACGTCCAAAAGTTACGACTGTAAGTTAATTTCTTTTTAATGCAAGTAATTTAATTTTAGGAAGAAATTTTGAAAAGGTACGTTTATTTTTGAATCGTTACTTGATTATTTTATTTTTAGAAATGATCTTTTTCGAGTTTTGAATTTATGGTAGTTTTTCATTTTCAAAAAGACAGTTCTTACTTTTTTCCTTTGTGACAATCCGTATACCTCGTTACATTTGCTTTATATACTGTCGAAATTCTTCTTCTCCGTTTACACTCACTCAATCCCTAGAATATAGAGATCCTACTTCATCTCTTTTTCTCTCAAGTTTGATCCAAAAAGTTTTCACCTTTTTTAACGAAGTGAGTTCAAGAAATCCTCCAAGACATTGATAATGTCTTTCCAGAGGAAGTCTTTTAGGATTGCGAACAAGGGATCACAGCACATGCTAGAAGGTCCTACCCATTTTGATTTAACCGAGGAAGCGGATTCTCCTCAATAGCAGCAATAACAACAACATTCTCAACAGCGTCACTTTTTACAGCAAGGGACACAAGTTCCTCTGCAGCAATAAGTAGAAGAAGAGATCATTGAAGATGTTGAACCCGTAAGAACACTGAAACTTGAATTTCTCTTTAAACTTTACTCTAAGTTAAAGGAGGGTGGTACTGCGATGACATTCATTGATGAGTTCTTAAGTGAGAGAGGGTACATGAATGAGACTCATTTTTTGAGAACAATGGAAAGTATAGGCATTGCGCTTGTAAGTTTGGCAGCACGGATTTTTGCCAACTTTCCAAGTGATCCACGGTTTGGATCTTTTAATCAGCCTGAAGGGAAGGATGATGATGAGATGATGTATGCGGATTTTCAGCCTAGGATGGGCGTCGCTGCAAATGTTCGTAGGTGAAAGGACGGACTTATTTAGTTCTAAGGACCATAATAAGATTTATTCGAAACTGCTGAAGAGAGGGGTGATGAACCCTAGAAGTGTGGACTTTGATTTTCTTGATTTCTTAAAGGTGAAATTAAGGGAGAAGTTTGCTCTTCTTCAACTTGAACAATTTTGTTCAGAGACAACTATCGCCTACCTTGAATTAATCGCCTACTTTTATTCAAATCTATCTTTTATAGTTGCGAATAGATTTTCTTTCATGGTTAGGGACAAAAATTTTGTGGTGGATGTAGATACCTTGACGGATGTGATTGGTGTGGAAAGAGGGAGTTTTCAACCAATCAGTGTGTTTGTTGGTCATGCAACTTTGGCTCTTGTTCGGGACAGACTTATTGAAGGCAGGATTTCTTACTCTAGAATGAATGCCTCCAATATTTTGCTTCACAAGATTGTGATTAAATGTATTAGACCCAAATCCACTTCAAAAACTGATGTCTCTCACTCTGAAGCGAAACTGATGTATGCAATCAACATCGGATTCAAGTTCTCACTGCCTCACACTGGGTGCGTTTGGTTTAGTATTTTGAAAGCCCATTGGAAAAATGCAAAGCAGTTTAGCCTAAAAGACTTTAGGCAAATGCAAATGCCGTTTGGTAAACTATGCTTTGAGAAGCAACTTTGAAAGAAATGTTGTTTCGTAGAAAACACATTTGAAAAGCTCTTTGGGTAACTAATATTAGTTTTTTAAATTTTATTTGTTTAAAATTGAAAAAATAATATATGCAACTTTTTAAATATAAATTTGACAATAATACTAAAAAATTGAATATATATAATTTTTTTTTATAAAAATACCAAATCCTTCATTGGAATTTTTAATTTTTTTTTTGGTGAAATTGGAATTTTTAAATTTTTATTTGCTTAAAATTGAAAAAAAATGATTTATGCAACTTTTTAAATAAAATTTTTACAATAATGCTAAAAAAATCAAATACATATAAATAATTAAAAAAAGGGACCAAATCCTTTGTGGAAATTTATTAATTTTTATTTTTTTAAAATTGAAAAAATAATGTATGAAAATTTTTAAATATAAATTTGAAAATAATGCTAAAAAATCAAATACATACATATAATTTTATTTTATTTTTAAAAAAAGACCAAACCATTCATAAGAATTTTTAAAATTTTAAATTGTTTAAAATTGGAAAAAATAATGTATGCAACTTTTTAAATATAAAATTTGAAAATAATACTAAAAAAATCAAATATATATTAAAAAAGACCAAATCCTTCGTCGAAATTTTTTAATTTTTTTTAAATTTGAAAAAAATAATGTTTGTGATTTTTTAAATATAAATTTAAAAATAAGGCTAAGAAATCAAATACATACATACATACATATATATATATATATATATATATATATATATATATATATATAAAATATTTTTTAAAAGACCAAACCCTTTGTCGGAATTTTTTAATTTTTAATTGTTTAAAATTGGAAAAAAATAATGTATGCAACTTTTTAAATATAAATTTTGACAATGATGCTAAGAAAATCAAATATATAAATAATTTTTTTTAAAAGACCAAAATAGATTTACTTTTTTTAGCATTTATATATATTTGATTTTTTTAGCATTATTTTGGCATTTTAAAAAATAATAATAAGGGCAAAATCAAAAATTTGAAAAATGAGTGAGAATAGTTTTGGAAGAAAAAACTAAGTTTCAACATTTGGCCAAATGTTGAAAGCTCAAAGTTAGTCCCTATTAGTATTGGGCTTTCGGCCTTACTAATACTGACTTTCACTTGAAAACTACTTCAAAAATGTTGCCAAACAGTCCAGCATTTCTCCAAAGGGCTTTGGAGACTGAAAGCTCGTTGGGAATGCTAAATCAAATGCACCCACTATCCTAATCCACATGTATAGGACAGTTATGAAGGACAAGGGGCAACTTCCTTACTCTACTCTTGTTACTCGATTATTAAGACATTTTAACATTTAGCCTCCTGCTATTCTGTGTGTTCGAACCATTGCTCCAATGGTAGTTAGATTGAAAATGATTTCCAAAATGAGACTGAAGGAGTTAAATAAAGCATTGGAGAGCATGAAGGAGAAATCCCCAGTCAAAACTAAACAAGACTGCATCAAAGAAGAGGAAAGGCAAAGGGCCAGTGAGCGCACCAATCAAGAAGAGAAGAGCCCCTATCTTGCAGGATGAAGAAGATGAGGATGATGTTACTCTCTCCGCTTTTGCCTAAAGAAATTTAAGGAGCTTTGTTAGTTTTGAGGAGCCAGAGGACACAGAGAACAGAGAAAGAGAAGAGACAGAGAAGAGAGGTGAAGAAGAAAGGAGAATAGAGGAAAAAGAAAGCGGAAGAGAAGATGAGGAAGACGAAGAGGTTCAAGATGATTCTTTTGAACTAACATTTGCTGTATCCTTGTCAAATGAATCGGAAAAGACAAGGAGAGGAAATGCAGGAGAAGAATGAGAAAAACATCACCTTGGTATTGAAGAAGAGCAACAACAGGAAGAAGAATACTTTTCTCCACCTGAAGGCACAAAAGTAGGGGGAGCTGTTGACAAAAGAGGTACTTCTTCACTTATTTTTACTAGTGATGATGTTAGTCGTTCTCCTATCAATCTAGAGGATGTCTATGCCTCTCAATTTCTTGAAGCTGGTATTGAGGCATCATCTCTAAGTTTGGATGTTCCAGCTGAGGTTCCATCATCAATTAACACTCCTCAAACTGAATGTGCTGAAGCTAATACTCAAACAGATAATACATCAAACTTTAAAAGACCGCTCGAGCTTCTTGTGGAGATAAAAGCTCAGCTTTATAGGATGGAGTGTGAATTTAAGAACCTTCAATCAGCACATCAAGCCACTTCAGTCTCACTACACGATCAGGTACAAGCCTTTAAGCTTCAAGTTCAAGCTATTGCAAATGGTGAGGATATTGAGCAACTAAAGGAGGACCTGAAGAAGCTGGAGGAGACTGTCAAGTCTATGGGGGATTTCCAGATCGTTCATATCCCCAAATAGCCATGATTTTACCCAACTTTTTTTTAAAAAAAATTTCTCCATTTTTTGCTGATGACAAAAAGGGGGAGAGTTTGTGCAGATTTGACCTGACTTATCTTTTGGTATTTTTTGCTTTGTTTGATCTTGATGACTCTTTGTTTGGTATTTTGGATTGACTTTGGACTGGTGTACTTTGGACTTTTGACTGCTGTTTGATTTTGAATCTTTTTTATGCTTGCAGCAACTAAGCTTGTGATTTTGATTGTGGATGGATAGTTATTTATCTTACAGGATTAACATGTTTTCTGTTGTTGCAGAATCGATGCTATCTAGGTTTTAATCAACTTATTTTTATAAGATATCATGTTTTGCTTAAGTGTTGTTTTGCAGGTCAAAAATTTTCAAACCCGCAGGAAAGTTTTGTCACCATAAAAGATGGGGAGATTGTTAGAGAAAACTTATTTATTATTTTGAAGCTGACAAAACCTTTCCAAAAGTTTGATTTGAAGACATGTAGACTTAAATGTTATAGTCTGAAGAATTCCAGACTTTACTGCCAAAGTTTGAAGACCACTAGACTTTAATCTCAAAGTCTAACCTCACTGACAAATTCCAGACCGAAAAATGAAAACTTATCAAGATGTGGTTTTTCTTTAAGGATTCGGTTCATATGCTTTGTGAAAGATCTTATGGCTAGATATAGCATTTACTTGATTGATTATTCTTGTTGGAATCAAGTTGGATATAAAGATCTCTAGGAAAGCCGAAGTATATTTGGAAGGTTCTACTTATGGAAACCAATATCTTGATTGTATGGGCAAGCAGGATTGATGGGCTCTCATCACATTCTTAAAACGACTCGAGATCTCCTTGATTGATTCTGTCCAACGAGTAGATTGGAAGAACTCTTTTAGAAAGTGTCAACGGTCGTGAAGGCATAGAGGAGTATTTAAGGCGGACTCTCCAGTTGTTCGTGAGGTGTGTGAAAGAAAAATTTCAAAGTTTGAAGCTTCTTAGTTCTTTGCTATTTCAATTGTCGAGCTTAATTTGTACTCAAAAGAGAGAGTAAACACTTGTGAGACTTTGGAAGAGTGTAGTAGAGTTTCTATACTGTGAAGTCAAGGACATGAGACTGTAAAATCTTTTTTGATTCTTAATGAAATCTAGCCAGTGGGTTGTCAGTATGGGAGAGTGGACGTAGGCTTGATCTAAGCCGAATCATTATAAACCTCGTGTTTCTATTCTCTTTCCCTGAAATCCTTACTTTAATTCGTGGCTTTATATAACTGTTTAAAGCTAATTACATTCTTAGTCTATTATCTTCTAAAAGCAATTTACTTTTACTAAGTCTTGTGAAAATTTTTATTTACATCTATTCACGCCCCCTCTAGGTGCTATTATTAGCCCTTTCAAAGTGGAGCAGATCAAGGAGGAAGAAGATCCAAAAGGTAATAAGTCAATTGCTTGAATGGACGTAACACAACGTCCTAACCAAACGTTAGTAAGTCTACTTACTACTTTCTAGACTGGCGGCCTCAAGGAGTGGCGAACGGAGGCAATGACACTTAAAGAGAGAGCCGAGGAGAGAGAGATGGAGGGGTCGGTGTGGGCGGCCAAGGAAGAAGAAAAGAGGAAGGGAAATTTGTGTGTGTGCATCCTTGGGAGAGAGTGAGCCTTCCCCCTATTTATAGAACACCCTTCATTAATGGTCTTGATAAGGCATTTAATTGCAATAGCTTAAGTGGGAAGTCTAAAAGTAAGGTGGCAAGTCTATAGGTTCTTTCAAAGGCTTCTAAGTTCCAAGTGGCAAGCTCCTAATTGGTCTATCTAGATTTGTATTGATGGCTCTTAATAAATGAAGTGATCCTCCTTATCTCCCCCAATAATTGCTATCCAAGATCTTCTTGAAGAGCTCCATTATTGGTCTCTAATATTTCTTAAGTCAAGAATCATTTAAAGAGGGTACTAAATGTAGGGCAACTTGGTCTTCTAGTCTCATCCTAGGGAATGATTAGTTCTATGCCATTGGGGACACCTCAATCTTGCCATTGAAGGACTAGAGTCCAAAAGCATATAATGCATCCTTACCCTAAATTAAGAAGACTCTAGATTAGTCTTACTCCTTAGGTTGAGCATGCAACCCCCTTTCCCTTCCAAGTTGGGTGTTTGGTCCTCTTATCTTGGGGTGAAAGTAGTTTCGAGCAATTTTCTAAATCAGCGTCAATACCTTATCAAATGGGCTCGAAAAATTATAAAATTTTAAGATGTTATAGATAAGACTCCAAATGACATTTTTTTTTTTTTAATGAAGAAAGCCAAGTTCAATTCATTATGTGGAAAGAGCAGCAAATCATTGAACACGGCCCAAAGATTCGTTCGTCGAACATATTCAACTGTCAGAGAGAGAGAGACTCATCTTGAAATCCCAATCTTCACAAAAATCTATGAAATTTCTATATGTTGTAGACATGGATGTCCTTTCAAATTTTGTGAAGGAAGCATGCTCAAATTTAAAAGGCAAATTTTATAAAATCTTGAGAAGGCAGTATGGTCGCTGTTTTTACTACACCAGGCAATTTCTTTATGGTAATTGATTGGCACTTCATCCCAACCATTTCACCTCATAAAATATGAAATTTAAGTATGTTATATATTAAGATGTTTTAAACAACATTCATGAAGGAAGTTTTTTCAAATTTGAAGTACAAAGAGCTCTATAAAATTGGAAAATAGCAAAGGTCTAGGGATTTTGAGAAGCTGAAGAATCAAAACCTATGGAACCTTAAGTGGCAAGCCTAAGGAGAAGCGGTGGTGCCTTACTTGATCTTCAAGATCCCTGGTCATCATTTTACTAGGCTATGAGTCACTCCCTACCATTAATGAGCTTATGACTCACCCCCTCTTAACATATAACCATCCAAAATTTAATGATTACATTTCAAGAGTAAGACTACGAGGGCCAAGTGTCCTACTTAATTATCATGTATCAATAAGCTATCTTCCAAGAACATTAAATACACCATAGGAAATATCAAGTTAGAATGCCATCTTTTTGGGCGGGAGTCAATCGAGTCCGATCACGATCAATTACCTTATTTGGCCTGAGGTTCGTGCCTAAGCCATGATTGGATAAAGCCGAATGCAATCGGGCTTAACTGGTGAAACCGAGTTCGGATTTCCCATCTATCGAGAAAAGGCTCGCAATGGGGTCCAAGGGCCAAGCCTTGGATTGGTTGACTGATCCTTTGGTTGGTTCGTGGGTCAGTCCAAGGTCCTGTGCCACAATTTATGGCCAGTTTGACATTGAACCATGTTGAGTTTATTTGATCTATGGTTGGTTCTCGGTTGTCATGTAATCGTGTATGATTGATCGATCCGCCTCAACTCACAGTTGAATTGGATTGGTTCATGATCATCCATGACTAGTACAACAACTGGGTGAAATCTTTCGAGACCGGTACAATGACCGGGCAAGGTCGAGCCATGACTGTCCATTGATTCGTCAAATACTCTATAACCAATCCTTGGTTTGCCAATTCCCGAACAGGCTACTCGGCTCATGACCGACTCTCAGTCCGGTTCATGGCCTAGTCCCGCCATTGGGATACCGATCTTTGGCCTACTAGTCGGGCCAAAGTAAGGATCGAAATCGAGAATGTTACAATTTGGGTAGGCAGTTCCTGCCTAAGTAGCACCGACATTGACATGCGATACGGCATGATATAACACACCGACACGTTGTTTATAAAAAAAGAGAATTCCGACATATACATAATAAAGTATCATTTAATCAAATTAATTTGATTCAAATTCATAAATAAATAAATCATTAAAAAAACCTAGAATGAATTTACACTAAAAACATTAATCTACAATTTATTAATATCATTCACTGTTTCAATTTGACAAATTCAACTCTATTCCAATAATTCATAAAACTTGGAAAAAAAAAAAAAAACAAGCAAGCCACATTCTAGACTCGCATTTTAGATATGTTGGAAGAGGAGAAAAAAAACTTAAGAGGTGCATTGTGTGTCACGGGAAGTGGGAGTCTGAAGAGAAGAGAAGATTGGGTTTTACTTCTTTCTTAATTTATTATTTTTATTATTGTGTTTTATTTTTTAATATATATACATTTTGACCTCTCATTTATTAGATTTTTTTTTTAAAAATTGACATCAATATCGGAATCACGTGTCAAGAAAGTTGACTAGATATTGGATTTTCCGACACGTGTTGACCGAGAATTGGAGAGTGTCTGAGAGTGTTGGACACGTGTCGAAGTATCTGACATTACATGAAAACTCTTTGAGAGTTCCGTGCTCCATAGGTTCCCGCCTTAGAATTGGGAATTGCCTATTAAGGGCTGGTTCTAAAAAATTGAAACCAAAAATCGGCCATTAGTTCTATATATCCATCCTATCTAGTTCCCATGTGGGTCCATGAAATCGGTTCCTAATCGCTATAAATTGCATTCATCAATTAATATCACGACTCACCTAGTTTCCGTTGGCTATTAATTTTGCACATGAGGACAAAGTGATTGGATTATCTCCAATAGGTCATCTTTCCTCTTCATTTGTTTATTTTATTTTGGTTGAGAAAACAAGTAAATGAATTATTAAAAGGCAAAAAAAAAAAAAGAGTAGGGGATTAATTCTATACACCTAAGAGACAAAATTAGTTAATAATATCCAATAACCACATTATACATATATGCACATATATATTTGGTCGAAAACTACAAAATAATTAAATAATTGATGTAGATTTATATATATATATATATATATATATATATATATATATATATATATCAGTCTGGTTAAGATGAGGACAAAGTGATTGGATTATCTCCAATAGGTCATCTTTCCTCTTCATTTGTTTATTTTATTTTGGTTGAGAAAACAAGTAAATGAATTATTAAAAGGCAAAAAAAAAAAAAGAGTAGGGGATTAATTCTATACACCTAAGAGACAAAATTAGTTAATAATATCCAATAACCACATTATACATATATGCACATATATATTTGGTCGAAAACTACAAAATAATTAAATAATTGATGTAGATTTATATATATATATATATATATATATATATATATATATATATATATATATATATCAGTCTGGTTAAGATGGGTAGGTTAGTGGTTGGTCCCATGCCTAGCATTAGGAATTGGACTGGTACTCACCGGATTCACTAAATTGGAATCGAGAACTGAATTGGTCGCCATGGGAATCACCGGTTCTAGGTCAGCCTGATCCTGTTCTAGGTGGTCTGGGTGGTTTTTGATTCCTTTGTACACTCCTAATGATTGTGACACCCTCACAAGATTTGGGTTAGGTGAGGGTGCTGTGGCCCTCGCTAGGTAGCTTGTGGCCGGTGAGGGCTGGGTGGCGGCTCTTGCTGGCCTTTAGTCCCAAAAATAAGTAAAGAAAAGAAAAAAAGAAAAAACCAAAAAGTCATTAAAATATTTTTTTAAAATGTAAATGTCATCGCAATTCATGCTAATGTAGGATGGTCATCACCTATATCAATGAATAAATTCAATTAGCAAAACATGAATAAGTTTATGATTAAATTGATCCAATTGAAAAACATATGACTAAATTGGTAATATCTTTGACAACAAAAATGGTAATTTCCTCAAATAGAAGTCCTCTGGAGCCCCAATTAGTTCACCAATCTTGGAGGGTGCTACGGTGTGTTTGGCACAATTTTTACGGGAAAAATTTAAGCCCATAAACGCCCTTGGCAAGATGTTGAGATGTTTGAAAATTAAATTGTAAAGGCTTTTGAGTCAAAATTAATATTTTCAAAGGCATGTATTCCAATGCAAGGGGAAACTTATCTAAGTAGTTATGAACTTATGCTAATTCAATTCTATTTTTTTTTAAATTTGCTAATTCAGCTATAAACATTTGCGTAAAAGTCCAATGTATCTTTCTTGTCAATTTTCATTGAGGTGAGCAATTTTTTGTGAAAAAATTGGTTCAAAGAATTATATTGAAATTTTGTGCAAAAGATTTAGACTAAATAAGCAAAATTGAAAAAAATTGAACTATATTGATATTTGTACAATAAAATTAGGATTGATTGGGCGATTTCTTTCAATGCAAATCCTACCAATCGTTGGCATTTGGCATTTTCAATTGCTACTTTCTAGGTTGCTGTACCAATTTCTCCTCATACGCATCTCAAATTGTTACAACCTTCCCGTCTCATGCAGGAAATACAATAAATCTTCCAAGTAATGTGTAAATGAGAGACCTCGAAACATTTTATACAACAAGCATGATATGCAAATTCATCGGGAGGTAATTTGTGGAACAAAATTAACGAGGTTTCCCAAATTTAATATTTTATAAACTTTAACCTTTTTCCTTTTTCTTTTTGGGTAAATTGTTATCCATTTTAAAATAAAAATTAGCAGTGGCCAAAATTAGTTGCTTGCAAAATGGGGATATGTAACTCGTGGAATTCTAAGTCGTGCCAATCAAGAATCGTCCAATCCTTCCTTTTTTGTATAATGATCATGCCTTATCTTTCGACAAAACTCGAATTTGAGATATCCCTCGTGCGGTTCGAATTCACACTGCGTCGAGAACCAAACTTGCACGAAGGCGACAAGATCGAGGAACGGAAAGCGGTTGGCCGCCGAAGAATAGGGACGAAACTTCGAATTCGGACAAGCTTTAGAGACAAGGGACAGCTATGTTGTCTCAGATTATGCACAATCCGGCGCGTTTTGTTACCAATCATGATTTCGAGTCGCATGACAGACCATCAATCAGTCAACAATGGTGGGAGGCCGAGTACTCAAACTCGACATCGGAGCCAGAATGCAAAATTTAAATCCTAGCCAAGCGATCGGATTGAACACCTCATAGTCAAACTTTAGATGATCTTTGCTGTCGGTCAAATTTAAATCATCGTTTCTGACCCAAACAAAAAAATTAAATTAATGTTGCTTTAACGTTACTGCTGAAACCTTATGAATTTAATACAATTAAATTAGAAATAACGACAAATTAATTGGACCATCTCTTGTATTGGGTTGCTTGTCCTTCGGCACAACAGCATTAATGTACATCTGCTCACACATTTTTGTAGATTCATTTAATTTGGGGCTGCCAAATAAATATTTTATACACAGACACACATCAAATCTCAATTTTTTATTTTATTTTATTGGAAAGTCCCCAATTTGAAGGAATTCCTAAGTATTTACCCGTTCTGTTGAGTACGGGGATTCTAACTTCCCTAGCCAGGTTTTCTTGAAGGCACCTAAGACAGTCCTTATTGAAGAAAATACCTAACTTATTCCTATTAATAGCCTGTCCCATGGCTAAGCAGTATTGGTTCAGTGTGTTGGCGAGATTTTGACATTCCCTAATTGTGTCATCTAAGAGAAATATTGCATCATTTGTGAAAAACAAATGGGAAAGATTAGAGCACCACCTGTTTAGCTAGATACCCTTCAAGTTCCCCATGTCAATGGCTTGATGGATGAGGGATGATAAGACATTCGCCAGTAGGATGAACAGATAAGGGGAAAGAGGGTTGCCCTACCGAAGTCCTCGCGTCAGGTGGAAATACTCCAACTGCTCGCCATTGAATTTTATGCTAATAGAAACTATTGCGATACAGTGCAAAACCCATTGTACCCAAGTAGGATGGAAACCTAACTTGAGGAAATAATCCTTCAGGAAATCCCATTCCACTTTGTCATATGCCTTTTGCATGTCCATTTTTAAGACCACCAGAAACTTTCGTCTCCGTTTCCTAATCTTTATTTGATGGAGAATCTCTTGTACAATTAGGATGTGGTCCTAGATTTGACACCCACACACAAAGGCAGTTTGTTCCATAGATATCAGGTCAGGTAGCAAGGGCTTTAGACGATTTGCGAGGACCTTGGAGATAATTTTATAGGCGTAATTGCATAGGCTAATGGGGCGGTAATGATCCAGACTTTCGGGTAGTGGTATCTTAGGTATCAAAGAAACAATAGTCCTATTAAGAGCTGGAGGCATGACTCCTGTTTGAAAGATATTTTGTACCGAAAGAAAGATCTCATCCTGTAATATATCCCAGTTGGATTGGTAAAAGAGCCCATTCAAGCCATCTGGCCCTGAAGCTTTAGTAGTGCCCAATTGAAATGTTGCTATACGGACCTCCTCTTTAGTGACCATGGCTATTAGGATAGAATTCATAACTGTTGTAACAATACTTGGGCATTGAGTAAGAATGGGATCATAGTCGCGATGGCCCACTGTTCTATAGAGGTTTGAATAGAAATCCAGCGTCATCTCCTTCAAAGTTTTATCATCTCACACCCATCTCTGGTTGGCATCCTGCAGCATTCTTATTCTATTCCTTTGTCTTCTCTGAATGGTAATTGCATGGAAGAATTTGGTGTTTTTATCGCCCCATCTCGGCCAATTAATCATTGATCTCATAGCCTAATACTGTTCCTCTTGTTGCCAAAGTTTTTGGATCTCTGCCTTGAGATTAGTTGTTGTTGTTTTATCATGATGTCCTTAGGTTTGATTAGTGATATGTTGTAGCTGCTGTTGCAAAGCTAAAATTTGAGTTTTTGCCTTGGAGAACTTTGCACAACTCCAATGTGTAAGGGCTGAACTTACAATCTTTAATTTGTGTGGCAGGTCAAAATCCGTGATTGTTGCTGAGTTCCAGGCGTTAGCAATGATCACCTTGCAGTTTGGATCTTGTAACCAGAACGCTTCGAAGATAAATGGCCTATGTCTTTTGACAAGTTGAGCTTTAGTGTTTAATAGTAAAGGACTATGATCCAAACCCACCGCCAATAAAGCAAAAACCTCAGCTTTTGGGAAAGTGAGTCGCCAATCCAAATTGCATAGCACCCTGTCCAATCTCTCTTTCATTATTTCATCACCCTCTCCGTTATTCATCTAGGTAAATGTGCATCCTTTACTCTCCATGTCGATTAAAGAACAGTCATGTAATACTTCTCGGAAGGAAATCATTCGATGAAAGTCAGCTAACCTTTTTCCCACCTTCTCCCAGTGATAGGTTATTTCATTGAAATTGCCAGCACAAATCCAAGGTGAAGAGTTGGAGTTGGCAATTTGTTGAAGAGTTGTCCATAGTTGTTGCCGAAGTCGAAAAACCACTGGTGCATGGATACAAGTCAAACATATAGGTATGCCATTTCTTGAATCGGTACATATCATATCAATGAGATCCTAATTAGATTGAACCACACAAAGAGAAATGTGTGCTTGCCAAAACATGGCCATACCCCCTGCTAAGGCAATAGGATTAACTAAATGGGATTCTGGGAATTTGAGTCGTTGTTGTAGTTCAGTGAGCATTTCCAGTCGATTCTTGGTCTCCATAAAAAAAACTAGGTCGCGTCTTTCATTGGCCACGAGGGCCTTAAGGGCTTGAATTGTCAAGGGAGACCCCAAACCCCGACCGTTCCAACTGAGGAACTTCATTTTTCAGTTGGTGGCTTTTGAGGGCAAGCCACCTTAGCCCATTTGGAAGTCTCTTCAGCTGAGAAAATCGGTGTGTCCAATAGTTGGGTTTCATTTAAATCATCAGTAATATGAATTCGTGACTCATATGGGTTATATCTCTTTATCTTCTTGGCAACCCCTGCTTTAGTCGATAGTCTTATATGCTTCATCTTTTTGGGTGTTGGGATGCCCGTGTTCCAGTCCTGAATTCCTTTTAGCTTAGTAGGTACAAGAATCAGGGCCCCCTTGGAAGAGGTTGGTAGCATGGAACTAATATGATGGCGTTGCGGGAGTTGTTCATCCTCTCTTTCGGTATGAGGTATTGCTTATAGCTGTATAATTCCAGTTTGCATCTCTTTTTCAGTCATAAAAACATCTTGTATACCCTTCATTTTGGTTGTGGCAGAGGTCAGTTCACCTGTGGAGGAATGCCCCGTTGTCTTACCATCGTGGCAATATGGCATGGTTGATCTGTTTATAACTCCAGCATCATTATCTTTAATAGGGGGAAGTGCTGGGGCCTTAATTGTTGAGGAGGGAGGGGTTTTTGGTATCACTTCTTCAGTCTCTGTAGATTTGTCCTAATCTCCATAAAAGGTTAGCCAATATGGACTGCGTTCTTTAACTTCTGCACATAACCATTTACCAAAGGCCATCTTTTCTTTGCCTGCCATTTTTGCTTCAGTAAAGGGGATTTCTTGATAGTACATAGCGTAATGGCCTAACCTTCCACATGAATAGTAGAAATGTAGGAGGCGTTCATATCGAAAATCTAGCCATATAGTTTTCCCATCAATACGAATTAAGTGCCCTGTTTTTAATGGCTCCCGTAGGTTGATTTCAACCCTAGCTATGCCTACTCTGAAATTTGTGCCCTCCTTTGTGTCTAATTTGACTTCAAGTACTCTTCTAACACGCTTGACTACTTTTCTCAGCATTTGATTAGAGCACCATTCAAGTGATAAACTGAATATTTGAACCCAAAATGTACAGGTGAAGAATCATAACAATGTAAAGGCGTATTAGGTATCCATGGCTTTAGAATAACCAGGTGACTAGAGAATAATCACAAACCTTCCTCTAGGACCCTCTATTTTTCCCCTTTAGATTTCAATTAACCCCCTGCTTCTGTGCCTTCAGGTGGAGAAAAGTATTCTTCTTCCTGTTGTTGCTCTTCTTCAATACCAAGGTGATGTTTTTTTGGTCCAATGAAAAGTGGATTTTGAGCACATATATGGATTTAACACACTGAAACGAGCATTTTGATGGGTGGCACACCTCTAAAAGAGACCAGAAACACCCTCATGCGCCAAGAAGGTTCTTGAAGTCAGTGCCACGCACTATCACGCAGCTTCACAAACGCCTAGCACGTGAACCACCTTACAGGCGGGTGACGTCATGCGTGACATCATCTTCAAACAGGTGTCACCGACTTAGACACGTGTCTTTGATGATGTTATGATGATGTCACATGCCATTGCCTTCCGTGCATCTAACAAATGGCATGTGATGTCACTCGTCGACCCACGACCATCATTGATTGGGTTGACCTGAATTGTGTTGACCGAATCCCGACCCGATTTGACCATTGACCCAACCCCGTTGATCGCTTGGACCGTCAGTCTAGTTGAACCATCGGTCCGGTAGAACCGTTGACTGGTCAGACCGGTATGACCCGATCGAACCGGTCTCTGGCTAGCTTAAGAAGGGAGCACATGGAACTCACGCGCCGTGCATTTCAGTGGAGCGTGAGGGTGCGTGTAACGTCATATTGGTGTGTGGCTTGCATTGGCATGTTTCTATGGAAATTCTCTACATTATGATGTGTTTATTTTATGTGTTTGATGATTTTATGGATATAAAAATGCATGTAGAACCCTAAAATACATGAATTTTTGGGATATTTTTGCATATTTTTCATGTATTTCTCTATGGTTTTGGAAGTACGTTGTGAACTAGCATATATATCATCACATAAAGATTATGTAGAGTATTGATTCATTAATAACATGTATAAGGTTTAACATGTATTAATGAATTGAGTAATGAGATTGGCATGACCTGTGATTTTAGTGATGAATTGCCCCCCGTCATTAGGTCTAAAATCACATGTATAAGGTAAATGTGAGTCATAAAGTTTATATCACTGGCATTAGAGAGCTTTAATGATTCAATTGGGTTGTGACAGCCAAAGTGACACACTTGATTGGATTTGAGAAATATCGGTCTCATATTGTGATGGGATTTTCATGTTCTAATGTATAGTTATACTTCAAAAGGAGGTAATTGTGTGTTGGTTCATGGGGGGATATATGTACAGTACATGGTTGAGGAGTGACTAACCTCAGTAATTCATACACCTAAAGGTGGTGAATTCGCAAAAGGTCATCATATATTATCATGACCGCTGCCATGTGGAGAGTGTGTAGTTGAATGTCATGTATTATGCCAAAAAGTGTTTTTATGATGATGCATGTAATTCTCAGGATGTGTATTTATAAGGTTTTGAAGTTACACAGTACTTACATAATGTCAATTGTTTGTTATTGAGTCACATTATCTATAATGACAACTCTATTATGATTGAGGTTCTTACTGGGTCAAGTTTTAAATAATGAAAAGAGGATTTTCTATTAGGAATAAAGCTGGTATATGTTCATATTGTTTTTACTAATAATAAGCTAGTAATCTCACTATTAGTGATATGGAACTAGAAAGTACTTGTTGCTGCTTGGTAAAAGGGAAATTGAATTTGTCCATTGTTCATGAGACGTTCCATTTAGGAATACTTAAAAATAGTTTATTAGCTTACTGCATTGCTAAAAGGATGATGAATACCTCGGTGACTTGAAATTGTATTTTGTCTAATGCCGAGATTGTGATAAATACAAGGACTCTTCAATATAAGGTGTAATGGTTCTAATGAGGTTAAGGATGACATCCTAAGGATGATAGATTTGAAGTCCAAAATCATACTCATTAAAGAATTCATAAAACCACTAGTCATTCTAATAATCTGGTCCCAAGATAGCACCTTTTAAGAGAAATTGTGTCATTTACTATCCTTGTAGGAAGAAATGACACATAAGGAACACTGTAATGAATATAAAGCTTGGTTGTTCAAGCATAAGTCTAGAGTTAATGATTCATTGGCATTCATTTATAAATCCAATTTCTATCGAAGACTTCATTTGGATCTTGGTGGCTCGATAGCGATGCAAAAAATTATATTGTTTACCATAAGGGGATTCATAAATCTAAGGAAGCCAAATCAAGATAAATCATAATTCATCATGGGAAATAATATTTAACGTTGATTTAGTGGGAGATGTTGTTTTGACTATGGATTCTGGTTTAAATTTAATGTTGAGAAACACTTTATGTACCTTCCTTTGAACAGAACTTAGTTTCCATATCATGTCTGGAAATGTGTGGCTACTCTTTTGAAGTATAGAACAATACCGTTTCTATATTTTCCAGGTCAAATAAAGTCAGGTGCTGCAATATGTCAAATGGATTGCATCAATTGTCTTAATCTCCCAATGTTATGTACATCATTTTTACAGTTGAAAAGATTGTTTTTAATAGATCTTTACCTAAGGAATAGTTTTATATATTATAGCATAAACATTTTGATCATATGTCTAGAGAAAAAGTAGAAAGATTGATAACGTTGATATTTTGTTTACTCTTAAAAGTAACCTAAAGACTTGTGTAGATTGTTGTAGAAATAAGATAATTAAGAAAAGCAAGAAAACTGCAATTTGGAGTCGTGACTTGTTGGAGGTCATTCACGCTGATATTGGTGACCACATATGGTAACATTGTATAGAATTTTTTTTTCTATTCAACGTAGTCATTGATGACTATTTCTTTAAAGAGAAGTCCAAATCTTTGGATAGATTCAAGTTCTTTTAGACCAAAGTCAATAAACAGTTGGAATAAGTCTTAAAGATTGTTGGATATAACCACAGTAGTGAGTATTTTGATGAGTATGGTAATGCTGGATAGTTTAAAGGGCTATTTGTCAAATATTTGAAAAGATTCTAGGATAATAACTTAGTTTATAGTGCCCGAAAATCTTGAACAAATTGGTATGACCGAAAGGTGCAATTGCTTCATAATGGACATGATAGTGAGTATGATATCAAGTTTTTTGTGGGGCGAAACAGCCTAATATGCATTAAACCAAATTTCTACCAAAGATGTTACGTTGACTTATTTTGAGTTGTAGGTTGGACGTAAACCTAACTTGAACCATCTTAAGGTAAGAAATATCCTGTAGAAGTGAGGTTATATGATCCAACATTAAGCAAGTTGGACTGCAGAACTCCTCAGTGTTATTTCGTATCTTACCTAGGTCATTCGAAGGGATATCGATTCTATGATCCCAATGGAAGTACATGAATTATGAAATCACAGATAACGAAGTTTCTAGAATTTGACGTAACTGCAGAGGATAACTATTATTAAACTATTAAAGATAATAGTACGGTGGGGACCATTATGTCATTGTCTTTGCCTATATGGTATAACTTGAAGATTTTGCAGCAGACGATTTAGGTAAACTTGTATGCAAATTGAAAAGTATTATTTATGGTTTTAAACAAGTTTGTAGAAAATGGTACTTGAAGTTTTATAGTGTTGTCACTTCATTTAGTTTTGTTAAGAATAAAGTAGATCGGTGTCTATACTGCAAGGTCAATGGGAGAAAATTTAGTTTTCTCACATTCTATGTAAATGATATATTGCTTGTGAGTAGTGACATTGGATTATTACATAAGACAAAGCAGATGTTATCAAGGAATTTTGACTTGAAAGACCTTAATGAAGTATCTTTTGTCCTTGGCATTGAGATCCATAGGAATCATTATTGTTGTATATTAGATTAATCTCAAATTTCATATGTTGATCGTGTTTTAGAAAGATTCAATATGCATAATTATGAACTAAAAATCACTCCCGTTGTTAGGGCTAGTAGATTGAATCCCTGGCATTGTCCTTGTTCAAATCTTGGGAAAACCCAAATGAATGATATACTTTATGCTAGTGCACTTAAAAGTGTCATATATGCTTAAGTCTACACTATACTAGATATTGCTTTTGCGGCAAGACTTTTAGACAGATATCAGTCAAGTCTAGGACATGATCATTGGATTTACTAAAAATGACAAGAAAACTTTATGTGTCATGTATGCCAATAAGTTTTTGAGTTACTAATGTCGCGACCAGATTTTTCGGGATGGTGTGAACCACCTAAAATTTGGCTAATGGATTATTAAGCCTAGACTTAATTCGGGCTCTTCCAAGCCCATACCAATTCGCGACTTAAGTTCAAGTTCTTGACGTAATTGATTTTTTTTTTTTTATCAGGAGTCGCCACTAATCTATTTTTTGGTGGGTCGATTAGAAACCCAAGTAAAGTAACGGGAGTTTCACTTTACTCCTACGAACCAGAGACTATGGGTACGGGAACTTGGTTACACTAGATTTTTCTAATGCCCTTTCGGTACCATTCTTTTATTTTCAAAAAATGTTTTTGCAGGCAGTTTAAATTGATTTTAAATATATTTTCCTAACATGTGAGGTGATTATGCGAGTGTGCAATCCACCAATTTAACACCCAGATAAACAATAAATAAATTGCAAAAACTTACCTCAAAGCAACGAAAGCATCTGCAATGTTAGGTTAAAAACCGCATCAACAATCCTAGATATGGTTTCTAATTAACATGCAATTTCTTTTTATTTTTACTTAATTAATAAAAATCATGCAATATGTAATGCAATATTAACTAAATGACCTAATTCTAATGACATGCAATTTCTAATTAAATAGGCCTAGCAAAAATACTAAATGACATGCATCCCAGTGAATCTAGCCCTAATGACGTGCATATGACATTTTTTTCTTTTTCCTAAAAGTATGCATTTTATCATAAATAATAAAACTAATTTAACCTATGACATTTTTTTTGTATTTTTCAGGTGAAATGTGAAAATTACCTAATTAGATTAAGATCCTATTTAATTTATATTAGGAATTAGGTTGAGCCAAATCCTAATTTAAACTAAAACGTTATCTTAACCTAAATAATCCTAAAATGCAATATAACTAAAAAATACCTAAACTTATAACAAATTAAGAAAAAATATTATCTAGATTTGAACTAAGTGCAATTTAGCTTTAATATGCAATGACGTGCAAAATATGCTTTAACACTACATGACATATATATGATGATTTTTTGTTTTTGTTTATTTTCGAAATTAATAATTGCCAAATAATTAAACATGCAATCCAAATTAAAAATCTAGCAACCTAAATTGATTGATTTGATTTTTTTTTATTTTAAAATTCGAAATAAGATTCCTAATCTAAATATGTAAACCCTAAAACATGCAATATTATAACCCAAACACATTTCAAGATAAACAAAGCGATCATGACAAGCTAAACCAAGGATATCACACATCATTCAGATCGATTGATAATATTTCACTGATAAAATCGATAAATTGATTTTAAGCCTTAAAGATCAAAATATCAATTTCATTCCCGCTTAATTAATTACTTCATCTAAAGTTTTATAGATGAAATAAAAAACCCAAGCGTGGTTACAAATCAGATGATATGTTGGAATTTCCAATAATATATTAAAAATTAATTATACTAAAAAAATAAAATAAAATAAAATAAACTAAAAAGAAAAAACAATACCTAATGTGTTTTCTTTCCTCTTTTTGTTTTTTGTTTTTTGTTTTTTCCAAGCAAAGATGATGGTTGCTCCGGTAAGGGGATTCGCCGACAATGGACTCCGGCGAGAGCAGCAAGGGTAGCTACCGGCGAGGGAGGGGCTCCGGCGCGATGGCGATGCTGCTGTGCGTCAGGGGCAAGTCCGGCGAGGCGACGGTGGCGGAGGCGCGGCGGACTGAGGTGCGGGTCGCTGCTGGCGGGTGTTTGGGCAAGGACAGCGTTCGCGGCAGCTGCGGATCGCACGGGCTTCGCAGGTGAGGAGGAGTCACGGGTTGGTGACGGGCGGAGGCGCAGATCACCGAAGGAGGAGCGCTGGGCTGAGGTGAGCGCCGAGCGAGGGTCTGCAGCAGGGGTGGTGTGCGGCGCTCGAGCAGATGCGGGCTGCCGGTGCAGGGCTCGCCGGCAGGAGGAGGGAGACGTGCGGTCGTCGACGCTCGGTGGATGCGCAGGCGCGAGACCGGCGCGGATGGGAGACGCGTGCGGCGAATGCAGGGGTGTCGTCGGGTGCTGTCTCGCGGGAGGTGTGGCCGTGGCGGTGTGGTCTCCGGTGGTCGTCGGGCAGCGGATCCGGAGAGACCGGCGAAGCAGCGGTGGCGGAACGGCGGTGGCGTTTGGCGGAGGCGAGCGGGGGCGGAGCAACACGGACGGCGCGGGCACAACCAGCACGGACAGGGGGGAGCGTCGGGAGGAAGAAGACGCACTGTAGCTCCTGCTTTCTTTTTCTTCTTTCTTTTTTTTTTTTTTACCTTTCTCTCACGTCCCTTCCTACGCTATGTAGCACCGACACGGGACACGACACGAGTGTCCGACACGACACGACACGTCGACACGTCATTTCTAAAAAACAAAGAATTCCGACACGTTGCGACACGTTGTATATTAAATAAATATTTTTATTTTCAATTAATTTAATTCAAATTCATAAATAATTAATTAATTAAAAAAGAGCCTATAATAAATACACTGATAATATTAATAAATCAATTCATTAAAAATTCAAAAAATATATTTATAGTTAATGCGAAACATGTTTTTACCTTTAACAAAAATTATTGATGAAACTAATAATTAATAAAAAAATTAGAATCAATTTATTTAAATAAATCCATAATTTTCTATAATAATCAAAATTTATAATTATTCAAAGTTCAATACTTTTATTTTTTGAAATTATTTGTTAATCTCATTTATTTGATTTTCCCATTAAAAAAACAAATCCCCAAAATCCAGCCCTTTTTTCCTCCGTCCATTTCCCTCCACCCCAAATTTATTTTACATTTTTTCCCTCCCCTGACAGACAGGTTGTCAACCTGTCACTTCCCCTCCCCCAAAACTCAAAAGCCACGCCACTTCCTTCGTCCATTTCCCTCCATCGTCCCCCTTTTTTTTTATTACTTTTTATTCCCTCATAAAAACCCTAGCAAACTTTTCCTCCTCTTTCTCGGCGAACTTCTCCTCCTCCTTCTCGCCGCTCACCGCACGCCGCCCGCCGCACGATCCCCTTCCTCTCTCTTCCTCTCGATCTTTCTCCTCCTCCTCCTCACCGCACGACCACCTTCCTCTCTGCACGACCCCCTTCCTCTTGATCCTTCTCCTCCTCCTCCTCCTCCTCCTTGTCGCCGATCCATCGCAACAGTAGTGGCGGCTGCTCTCTCTCACCGTCACAGTGGTCCGTTGCGCGGCTTCGTCTCGCCGTCGCTCGCGGCCTCTTCTCCCTCGCCCTCCCTGGCCTCCACCCTCCGTCAGGCTTCCGGACACGCGTGTCGACGCGTGTCGAAAAATGTTGACCGCGTGTCGAAAAATCGGACACGCGGTCAACGCGTGTCCGACCGTGTCCGAGCGTGTCGACGTGTCCGACACGCTCCGACACGTGTCGGACACGACACGGAAGCACGGACAACGTGTCCGTGCTTCATAGTTCCTACGTCTCCTCTCTCTGTCTCTTGTGTACTTTCTGTCCCTTTCAACCAAAAGCCAAAAACTTTCTTTCTTCTCTTTTTTTGACTTTGAAAAGACCAAAGGAAATAATAAAAAGAAAGAAAACTCTCTCCACGGCTTTCCTTGGCACGAACTTTCTCTTGCACTTCTTTTTTTGTTCTGAATTTTCGAAGTCGCTCTTCAATTTTTTTCAACAAAACTCTCTTCCTAATCTTTCGCACCCCCCGTTACGAAAAATGAAGCTCTCTTTTATACTAATTTCGAACGGCCGCTTTGTATGGCATTTTTCGAGTTTCCATCTTCTGTTGCATTAAATCAAGGATATAAATCGGAGCATGATTTCGCAATCAGCTCGATTTTACACCGATTTCTTCCATTTTATCAAAATCCTTGCCATTTGTTCACATGATTTTTAATTGTTTATGCATTTATCAAAATCTGAATACTCATTATAATTTCAAACTTCCATGCATAATCAATCAAATCAATCTTCCCAATTTTTATTTTTTTCCTTTTATCTGTTCAAAATGCAATTTTATTTTTCCAAAATTAGGTGTCAACAACTAAAAAGGACAAGAAAATTTTATGTTGAAAAACATGTTCAGGATCTAAAGCTAGTAGGATATTCAAATGCAGATTTTACTAGCTCTAAGGATGACAAGAAGTTGATAATAGAATATATCTTTATATTAGCAGGAGGACTAGTGTTATGACTAAGCGATAAACAGAAATCTATGTTATCCTCTAACATATAAATGGAGTTTATTGCATGCTTTTCAGCTATTACTTATGATATTTGACTTCGAAACCTTATTAAGGAGTTGGCCATATTTGATATTATGAATAAATCCATATGGTTGTATCGAGACAGTAACTCTTCATTGTTGTTTATCGACAACAATAATAAAGGTCTCGAGGGGTCTAGATATGTGACGGTCAAGTTTTTGACCATAAAGAAACAATACAGAATGGTGACACTATAATAGAGCATATTTCCATAGAAATGTTGGTGTGGACCCACTAACTAAATATTTTCTCCCTTGTGTATTTGAATGGCATGTTGTGAACATGGGTTAAGGAGTATCATCGAATGTTATTATTTAGCAGGAGCTGTTTTGATTTTGCTCTAATAAAGCTTATATATGTTACACATTTAATAAAGTGTTCATGAATGTGTGGTTACCAAATTGAGTTGATTATATGTAATGAAAATCTCAAAGTATTATGTAAGCCTCAAGTGAAGGCTGGGGGCATCCGGTTATCGGCCTTGAACATATATCTAATTACATATAAAAAAATGTTAACTATAAAGATAAGACATATATGGGTTCATTAGAACCATAAAGATATTCTCTAGTGCCACGTCTGGTTTTCTATGACACTTAAGGTAAGAGAATAGTGATTGACAAAAGAGATAACACATAAGGTATTACTCTTTATGAGGTGTTATTTGTTTGCCATATAACTATATTGAATCCATATCAGTAAAGTTGAAAGCACTTGTGACCATGGAAAGCTCTATGTGAGTACATACAGTTACCGCCATGATTTTGTGTTTGAGACTTTATGGGATATGATTGACTATTAAGAATTGTTACTAGGCTAACATAAAGGTGTGCACATATAATATAGTCTTAATTAACATAGCCCAAGTGAGAGAATATAATAGTTTTCCCGATGTGAGCTACATTAATTGATACTATAATTTATCATTTTACGGAGTTAGGCTAATAAGGTAAGGCATAAGGTTTTTTTAATAGATGAATATGGGTTTGGTTTATGTGGGCCGAGTTGAGCATGGCTAGTGATGAGAGGACTCGGTTGAAAACTTTATAAATAGCGCTAAGATCATTCTCTAGCCCTTATTTTTCCATGAACTTTCTCTTACCTCACATAAGGCAAGCTGTGAGTGGCGGTCTCATTAAGCTAAAAATTGAGGGTCATAGAGGAGAAGAACCTGAGCGTCAGCTCGTCATTAGAGTATCGGATTGTTGTCATTTCGCATAAAGAACGATAGATTCCAAATCAGGTATGCAAATCTTCGTCTTCTCTTCCAATATATTCTACTTTCTAGCTATGTTGATCTTGGGATGCTGCTTCGACAACTAACACTTCTTTCTACTGGAGAATATTCTCCCGAGCACTCTATTGTATGGACAAAACTTCCGAGTGTCCTTTGTGCAAATGGCTCATTTCTTCGACTCTCATTGTAAGATATGGCATTTTTGGGACCCAGCAAAAACAAAACAAAAAAAATAAAAGGAAAAGAAATGTTGAAAAATCAAAGAAGAAAAGAGGAGAAAAGAAGAAGAAGGATGAGGAGGCATCGAGAACATTCAGGAAAAGAAGGAAAGAGAGAGAGAGAGAGAGAGAGAGAGAGAGAAGAAAGAAAAGAGAGGGGAAGAGACAAAAGGAAAATGAGAAGCATGTTTGGGCAGAAGAAAGGGAGAGGAGAGAAAGGAAGGGAAAGAAGAAGAAGGAGGAGGAGGAGGAGGAATAAAAGAGTCGGGATTCTCATCATGGACACCTCCAAAAGCCAATTCAACTCCGATTTGCAATGCTTGGTAAACGCTTGCACCTATCGTTCTTCTAATCGGATTATTTTTCAAGGCTAGGACTAAAATTCGGAATTTTTGGAGATTCGTGCGGCGAAGTCTGATTTTTGAGTCGTTGAGCTGTGTATTTTTATAGAAATGATATTTTAAGGTTTTGTAAAGTTATAGAATTTTTGGGATCTCAATTTGGGCTTACGGTTTGACCGGAACAAAATTTCGAAGTTCGTCGCAAGCTGGTGGGGTTCCGAATAGTAACTTGCAGGCCTGAATTTCAACCGTTTTCATTGAGTTTTTGGGGTGGTTGAGTCGGGGTTTTTGTAGTACATCGAAATGGCTTTCTATGGACCGTACGTTTGTTTGAAAAGAACCTATGTAGGGGAAAGTTAGGCCCGAACAAGTTTAGAGCGCGATGGGACAACAATAGATTTTTGCTATGGGCAAGCGTTGGTTGGCTCATAGATGTCGTTTTATCGATGAATAGGCACAGTGTAATCGAGTCATTTATAAAAATATCGTTTTACTTAGTCTTTTGATAGTGTTCTTCAGTTATTTGTTAGGAATTCGAGTACGTGGGCTCGAGTAACTGTAGTAGGTTGGTTTGGGCTTTCCCAGATGAGTGATACTATTTATTCTAGGAATTTATAAACTCATGTCTTCAAAACTATAAAGATTTGACATTTTATGAGTTATGAATAAGCATGTTTGTTGCATAAAATTGGATCGGGCATTTACAACATTTTGATATTTATAAATAGTGTGAGAACTTTTTCGTGGGAAGATATATTTTGTTTGGAAAACGAAGTTGAGAAATATTATATATTTTGGGTTTGCGAAACCTTTTTACGAAAAGCTTTTTGAGCATGGTTTTTTGGAATATTATGTATATCGATTTGTGAAATGTCTTATGACATGCATTTGATTTGATTTGGTAAGAGTCTTGAAATTATTTGAGGATGTTTTATGAAAATTATTTTTGGTGAATAAGTTGAGTTGCGAAATCTTTTGGTGATATATGAAATAATTTATGGACTTGGCTTTGTGGATTGTGGATGGTATTGTCCTAGATTGGTATTGATGCTCAATATCGATGTGAGCTTAGTGAGGGGCTTGTGGGTATGTGCATACTATTCTAAAATATCCTTGTGAGCTGAGCCATCAACTAATAATAGGTGGAGACCTTGCCAAGGGGGGAATCTTAGTCGCCTCGTCACCAGACGTTATATCGTGACCATGGTTTGATATTGAGTAATAGATTAGTCAATAGAGTGGACCATTGACGTATGATATGAGTTTGGTCAATGGAGTGGACCATTGACATATGATTTGAGTTTAGTCGATGGAATGGACCATCGATGTGTGGTTTGATGAGATTAATCGATGGAATAGACCATTGATACATGTTTTATTAGATTGACCAATGGGTTAGACCATTGGCGTTTGCCTATTATTATCTTGAATATTTTTATTTTGAATATATTGTATTAAAGTAAGAAATGTTACATTTTGGCCTTGAAGGTTTGTTAAATTTCTGGGTTTGGTGAAAGTGAGTTATGTTTGTGTTTTAAATGTGCATAGTGATTGTTTGATCCGCTTAGAAGAATTCTTTTCTTCTTATCATGTTTTTTAGGTCCCTCAATTAGTGGCCATTAGAGCGAGAGCGTCATCATGAGAGATGGATTTTGGGTAGTTTGAGGCTGCGTCTTGAAGGACGGCCGTGTCACCCCATCCCTTTAGGATTTGGGTTGTGACACTCACCCTCTGGTCCTCTCTCTCTCTGCTATATGGTTTTCTGCCAAAAAAAAACAGATCAGCCCCCCTCTCCAAATGGCCGGACATTCTCTCCTTACCTTACGCTGCCCTTTCTCGAGGAATCTTTCTCTTAGGATTTGCCAGCTCAACCTTTCTAGAGGGTTTTGATGGCTTGCGTCACAGCTGGTCGCGTTTCCCTCGCTCACGGGCGCTGCCTTTTTTAACTCACCCGTGCGTCACTCTTCCCTCTCTCTGGACTTGCATAAAGGAAGGTCGAAGGAAGGAAGGCTAGGCATTCCTTTTTAAATCTCTAGCAGGCTTTGAAATTGTAGAAGAAATGAACTGGAAAAGGGATAAGGAGATGGACCGAAGGAATTAAAAGAAATTGGTTGGACTAATGGGGAGGGCTTAGGAGGTTGAAAACTTTGCTAAGTGGGCCGGCCACACTACCTCATTACTTTTTTTTCCTCCTTTTTTTTTCTTTTAACCCTTTTTTAATGAAAATTTTATATTTTTGTGAAATAAATGGATATGTAAAACATTGACAAAAATTCAAGTGTCAACAGAGTCAATAAAAGATTGGTGCGAAATACCAATCCGAGATGCATATGCTTACATTAAGTACACACATCCTATCCTTTTGGATCTTGTCTAATTTGCTAGAAGAAAATTGTGCCAAGAGGTACAATATGAATTTGAACTGTCTTCATGAAAAAGGAATGACCAAAATTTTATATTTTAAAGCCAATCACATGGGGCCATTCATCACAAGTTATTTTAAGTCTCTCATGATCAATAATTTCTTCTGTGTCATATAAGTACTAGTTTCTTCATTGGTATCATTCACCATCAGTCATTCCATGATCAACGATTTCTTGTGTGTCATATGATATAAGTATTATATTCTCCATTTGGGCTATTCACCAAAAGTTATTCCAAACTTCTCATTATCTTTAATTCCTTGTTTGTCATATGAGATAAGTAGTAGATTCTCCATTGGTGCCATTCAGCACATGTTATTTTAATTTTCTCGTGATTGGCAATTCCTTGTGTGTCATATGATATAAGTATTAGATTCTTTATTAGGGCCATTCACTACAAGTTATTCTAAACCTCTCATGATTGACAATTCCTTATATGTTGTATGAGATAAGTACCACTAGATTCTCTATTGGGACCATTCACCACATGCTATTTTAAATCTCTCATGATCGGCAATTCCTTGAGTCTCATATGATATAAGTATTGGATTCTCCATTTGGGTCATTCATCACATGTTATTCTAAACTTCTCATGATCAGCAATTCATTGTGTGTCATATAATAAAAGTATTAGATTCTCCATTGAGGCCATTCACCATAGGTTATTCTAAACCTTTTATGATAAGCAATTCTTGTTTTGTCATATGAGATAAGTAGGGCAAAAGAACGCTTCAAATACCATAACTTGGCACAAAGGGACACTTAAATGTCATAACTTATGAAAAATGACACTTAAATGCCACATTCGAAGAGAAATAGATCACTTAAGTGCCACTCCGGTTAAAATCCGGCTAAAATGCTGACGTGTGCAATTTCCAGTAAAGTAAGTACAAAACAACGTCGTTTGGAACGCTGACGTGACCAGATAATACAAAAACGGCATCGTTTTGATGCTGATGTGGTAAAAAAATAATATAAAAATTAATTAAATTGAATTTAAAATTAAATTTATTTAAAATATTAAAAAAAATTAATATTAAAATGCTCCCTCCGGCCCTTCCCGGCGGCGGTGGGGAGGCGGCGACGGTGGCTCAGCCCTCAACCACCTCCCCCATTTTCTTTTCTTTTTTCTAAATTTTTTTAAAAATTTTTAATATTAATTTTTTTTTATTTTTAAATATTTTAAATAAATTTAAATTTAATTTAATTTAATTAATTTTTATATTATTTTTTACCACGTCAGCACCAAAACGACGCCGTTTTGCATTTGCTTCGCCGAAAAATCGCTATGTTAGCATTTTGGTCAGATTGGCACTTAAATGATCCGTTTTGCTCCGTTTTTGGTACTTAAGTGTCACTTTCGTAAGTTATGGCACTTAAGTATTCCTTTGTGCCAAGTTATGGCACTCTAGGAGTCCGCACGTCGATAAGTAGTAGATTATCCATTGTGGCCATTCACCACAAGTTATTCTAGACCTCTCGTGATCGACGATTCCTTGTGTGTCAAATGATATAAGTACTAGATTCTCCCTTAGGGCCATTCACTGCAAGTTATTTTAAAATGCTCGTGAACCACAATTCATTATATGTCATATGAGATAAGTACTAGATTCTCCTTCGGGCCATTTGCTGCATGTTATTTTATACCTCTTGTGATCGACAATTTCTTGTATGTCATATAAGATAAAATAGATTCTCCATTAGGACCATTCACCATAAGTTATTTTAAACTTCTCGTAATCAACAATCCCTTGTGTGTCATATTATATAAGTACTAAATTCTCCATTGGGACCACTCACCACAATTCCTTGTGTGTCAAAAAAGATAAATTATTCTAAAGCTTTCATGGTCGGTAATTCCTTGTATTTCATATGATATAAAAACTAGATTCTCCATTGAGGCCATTCACCACAAGTTATTCTACATCTCTTATGATAAGCAATTCCTTATGTGTCGTATGAGATAAGCCTATTCACCATGAGCCATTCTTAACCTCTCATGATCGACGATTCCTTGTGTGTCAAATGATATAAGTACTAGATTCTCCCTTAGGGTCATTCACTGCAAGTTATTTTAAAACGCTCAATAAGTAGTAGATTATCCATTGAGGCCATTCACCACAAGTTATTCTAGACCTCTCGTGATCGACGATTCCTTGTGTGTCAAATGATATAAGTACTAGATTCTCCCTTAGGGCCATTCACTGCAAGTTATTTTAAAATGCTCGTGAACCACAATTCATTATATGTCATATGAGATAAGTACTAGATTCTCCTTCGGGCCATTTGCCGCATGTTATTTTATACCTCTTGTGATCGACAATTTCTTGTATGTCATATAAGATAAAATAGAAATAGATTCTCCATTAGGACCATTCACCATAAGTTATTTTAAACTTCTCGTAATCAACAATCCCTTGTGTGTCATATTATATTAGTACTAAATTCTCCATTGGGACCACTCACCACAATTCCTTGTGTGTCAAAAAAGATAAATTATTCTAAAGCTTTCATGGTCGGTAACTCCTTGTATTTCATATGATATAAAAACTAGATTCTCCATTGAGGCCATTCACCACAAGTTATTCTACATCTCTTATGATAAGCAATTCCTTATGTGTCGTATGAGATAAGCCTATTCACCACAAGCCATTCTTAACCTCTCATGATCGACAATTCCTTGTGTGTCAAATGATATAAGTACTAGATTCTCCCTTAGGGCCATTCACTGCAAGTTATTTAAAAACGCTTAAAGAGTAGTAGATTATCCATTGAGGCTATTCACCACAAGTTATTCTAGACCTCTCGTGATCGGCGATTCCTTGTGTGTCAAATGATATAAGTACTAGATTCTCCCTTAGGGCCATTCACTGCAAGTTATTCTAAAATGCTCGTGAACCACAATTCATTATATGTCATATGAGATAAGTACTAGATTCTCCTTTGGGCCATTTGCCGCATGTTATTTTATACCTCTTGTGATCGACAATTTCTTGTATGTCATATAAGATAAAATAGATTCTCCATTAGGACCATTCACCATAAGTTATTTTAAACTTCTCGTAATCAACAATCCCTTGTGTGTCATATTATATAAGTACTAAATTCTCCATTGGGACCACTCACCACAATTCCTTGTGTGTCAAAAAAGATAAATTATTCTAAAGCTTTCATGGTCGGTAATTCCTTGTATTTCATATGATATAAAAACTAGATTCTCCATTGAGGCCATTCACCACAAGTTATTCTACATCTCTTATGATAAGCAATTCCTTATGTGTCGTATGAGATAAGCCTATTCACCACGAGCCATTCTTAACCTCTCATGA
This sequence comes from Eucalyptus rudis, assembly GCA_019915205.1. Taxonomy (NCBI): domain Eukaryota; kingdom Viridiplantae; phylum Streptophyta; class Magnoliopsida; order Myrtales; family Myrtaceae; genus Eucalyptus; species Eucalyptus rudis. The sequence continues at coordinate 41,109 of JAHMTN010000482.1, forward strand.
TCGACGATTCCTTGTGTGTCAAATGATATAAGTACTAGATTCTCCCTTAGGGTCATTCACTGCAAGTTATTTTAAAATGCTCAAAAAGTAGTAGATTATCCATTGAGGCCATTCACCACAAGTTATTCTAGACCTCTCGTGATCGACGATTCCTTGTGTGTCAAATGATATAAGTACTAGATTCTCCCTTAGGGCCATTCACTGCAAGTTATTTTAAAATGCTCGTGAACCACAATTCCTTATATGTCATATGAGATAAGTACTAGATTCTCCTTCGGGCCATTTGCCGCATGTTATTTTATACCTCTCGTGATCGACAATTTCTTGTATGTCATATAAGATAAAATAGATTCTCCATTAGGACCATTCACCAAAAGTTATTTTAAACTTCTCGTAATCAACAATCCCTTGCGTGTCATATGATATAAGTACTAGATTCTCCATTGGGGCCACTCACCACAATTCCTTGTGTGTCAAAAAAGATAAATTATTCTAAAGCTTTCATGGTCGGTAATTCCTTGTATTTCATATGATATAAAAACTAGATTCTCCATTGAGGCCATTCACCACAAGTTATTCTACATCTCTTATGATAAACAACTCATTGTGTGTCGTATGAGATAAGCCTATTCACCACGAGCCATTCTTAACCTCTCGTGATCGACAGTTTCTTGTATGCCATATGATACAAATACTAGATTCTCCATTGAGGTCATTCAGCACAAGTTATTTTGAACCTCTCGTATCAATAATTCCTTTTTTTTCATGATACTAATCCTTAGGAAAAAAAGAAAAAACCTTTTTTTTTTCTT